>RPOG01004668.1:0-36917 GCA_008086565.1 Thalassoma bifasciatum
TAGTCTGCAGAGCACTGCTGCAAGTCTGCTTGAGCTTACCATCAGAAATCCCCAATAAATGAAAGGATTCAAAGAGCTCCAACAGCTGCAGACTCCACTGTAACTGCATGGAAAAAATGATTCTGCCATTAGAATCAGTTTCTGGTGTCTGATAATTGACATAACATCACTGTAACAAGTGTGTCCTATATGGGAAAAGGGTCAGTTTTCAAGTTCAGATTCAAGAGCTGGAACAGCTTTTTGTACAGGCGATAATCCTAAAATTATAATTCATGTTTGTGGGAGTAACATGGACATCTCGGTGCTGCTTTGGAATAAAACCAGTGGAACATGAAATTCTTCCATCATTATCAGGATAAAAAATACCATCAGGACACATAACTTCATACGAGGCTATAAACACTTTGAGGATGTGTAAAAGGACCAAACACATCCACGCAGCTGTTTAAAAAGAAGATTAAGCATTTTGAAGTGAACATGTCTTGTATTTATTAGCATAAGACACAAACTGTAACTGTTTTCCTCTCATATGTCAGCCACCTGTCTATCAGACTCTTCATTTCTGTGACATTAAGTCACAAGAATTAAGTTTCCTTTCTCTTTTTCGAAAAGGAAGCAGTCATCATCGGTCTGCCAAATCTGTCACAGGGATTTAATCTCCTCCATCTTTCCTGTTTTTCCAGCTCTTGGCTCCTCACAGCTGTGCTGAGTGTTGTCGCAGACTTTACTCTCTCAAAACCTGGACACAGCTCAGACCGTGTCTTCCAGTGTTAAGTTTGTGGCCTTAACTCGGTCATGTGGTACATTTGTCCTGGCTTCTTAACCTCTTCAGACATGATTACCAGAGGTATTATGATACTGAGAGGTCCTGTTTATGCTTGCTGCTCGTGTTTACAGTCTGATTCAGTGATGGCATGAGGTTTTATCAAACCTTTCCACCACTTTTCCTCTCTTTTTGAAACTGCTCACACAGCATCGCCTAATCTTCCGGCCCCACCCAAATCATTTGAAACCAGTGCCCTTGAAGCATCGACTTGCAGCCTTATTATACACAGCAGGTCTCCAAGTGAGATCACAGCAACAGGAGATCAATGAATTATGAGCAGACAGCCAAGACTCCTGGTACTGCTTACGCTGAGTCACCCTGGAGGATTTTGCGAAAGGATACGGAGTGAGTTGGCTTAGCCCGGCGGGCCTTGTGATCATCCAGTCACATGTCTTCCATTCTGTGCCTGGAATTGAAGAATCCAGTCTTGCATAGAGAGAGAGGAAGAGAGAGAAAGAGGGAGGGAGAACAGAACTTTTGTTCGCCATATTAATGAGGAATCGAGCTAACAGCGTGTGCACAGATGTGTGCTGTATGTACCAAACACTTCATAAATGTGTGTGTTTACAGATGCTTTATGTTTAAAATGATTAGCATCTCATCACATGCAGACATTCATGTGACCACCTGGATTAGATTCAACATGCATGACTGTACACCCTTTCTCTCTCTCACACATGCACACACACACTTACACACACTCACACACATTCTTTTGCTGCCTTTTTACAGTATGTGTTCTGCAGTGGTCCGCTGGGCCCCCAAAGCTCGGAGGGTGTCATGCTTTGAGTCCAATGTCTTTGTGCATATGAGGAAATGTGCACAAAAAGACTCATTGTTCGCATACTATTCATAAAAAAAAGAGAAAAGTTTCACACAAATAAAAGTCCAAGCTGGGCTTCACAGTTTAATGATGCATCTGCTGCTTCTGATTATCACTTTATGTGGAAAGTAATGACTACCAAAAATTATCCCAATTTGCTGAGCTGTTTATTGGAGCGAGTGTATGGCAAGGCTGCAAAACTTAACCTCATTCATTTTGTTTTACAAAAAGAGGCGAAGAGTAGGAGATTATTACAACAATCAGGTCACATCCAAGGATAGCCTTCATTAAATTTCATTAGACTCAGCTAGAAAGTCATGTTTTTCTTATTTTTTTCTGTTTGCAGAGCTCGTGATACACAAAACAATAACTAGTTTAAAGCGAATAAATTATTCAAAGCATGAGGAAACATCTGATGTTGCAAAAAGTGTCTTTTTCAAAAGCTCTTAACCCTTACCTAGAATTTCCAACACAATGATTAATGACAGCTATGCTAGCAAGCAATCAGCAAAGTTTCCGAGTGACACGCCCAACATTTTTTCCTCAGAAAGTAAAGAATAAGTTGGCCAAAAGATATTTCCATCGTTTCAATCAGACCTCCACCATAGCCAAAACCAAATATGCCAAAAATTCTATTTTTTCTTTTTTTCTGAAAGTACCATGGAGGTAGCTAACTTGTAATCTCAATTAGTGGCCAGAACAAACTCTTTAGTTACCTACACTCAACAGGGCAACCATAATCATGCTTTGATGTTTAGGTACTGATTCATTTGGAGCCACATCACCCATCCAGTGCGGTCAGGGCTGGATCAACAACCAGGCAAAACAGGCTTTGACCTTAAATGCCCCAATGATAGCCTGCATGTGAAAAGTGGATGCATTCGGTTTTCACCCACAAAGGGCCTTGATCTACCAAGATTACAAACAACTAGCACCAAATTGAATGTACAAACTATAAATTTGCACACAATATTATCGGTTGTCTTGCAGGTGATCTACTATGATTGGATGCACAGTTGATAACAGGCATGAAAGTGGTGCAGACCACCCTTTTTGAATGAGGATGTTGCATGCCACCGTCTGTTTTCATGGAGAGTTTGGGAGATAAGAGCAGCTGTGAGCGAAAAATGAAGTTTTAAACTATGAAGTTGGAGGTCTTGGAGGAGGAGATGTAACCTAGAGACAGTCAATAGCACTTTATTTATTCATAAATAAAATTATGTTCAACACTTGGGACAGCACTCAGAAAAAGTACTTTAGTACTAACTGTGCTGGTGTGCTGGAATGATCCAAATGAAAGAAAATGCAGCATTTTGAAGAGTTTTTCCAAAGAAGATATGGCTCCTTTTTTGTGACTGGCTCCAAATCAGCCTTTAGCTCATAAAGCAGCTCAAAAATGGCATTGCTGGTTAGAAGATACATCACTTATTTTTTTCCCACTCTTTGTGCATTGTGATAATCTGTGTATATCCGCATATTCATGAAGGTAGACACGGGAAACGGATTGCTTGTGCCATTTTGCTCATTTGACAGACACAATCCACAATCCACAATCCAACCTGATTGGCACACGTAATCAACGGTGACAGCCAAGGGCCCTAAGTCTCAAGTTTGACCCCTTGGCTGTCACCATCTTTTCTTTTTTTGCTGAGAGAGAGGTGGTCAGATGTAAAAACAAAAATGTGGGGAGCTGAGCTGGAGAGGAGCAAGGGGTGAGCATCATCTAATCTGAGGTAGCGATCGTTCATCTTGTTTGATGCAGGTTTGATGCACTTCAGCAAAAGTTACCCTACAGTGTAAGTCCTTTTCTCGTGTCTGAAGGCCAACTACCCCCGCCCCCACAAGCCCCTTAAGGATCATTAAAGCTCATGTTGTGTTTGTCACAGTCTTTCCCTTCTTTCCCATTAACACTTAATCCAGACGTGTGTGTGGTCTTCCTCTGATCCATTCTGGTTCCTGTTTTTGTCGAATACCTGGTATGCTACCTCGTTATAACATTTTTTTGTCAGAATCCTCGTGATTGTTAATTTAAATAGAGTATTACAGCTCAGGGACTCATTGAAAGTGATGCTCAGTGTTGAATTTTCCCATGAGAGTGCTGAGAGATCCATCTCACCCTCTTAGTTTTGGATGTCTCTCACAGCGGGTACAGTGGTTTGGGAACAGACGAAAAATGTTCTGGTTTGGTTGGCACAGTCTGGGCTCCTCTGGTTTTAGTCTCATTGGCAGATCAAGAGTTGAGGAGCAGTGCCAGGATTCAGTCGGGGAGGGTCGAGAAGGTTTCAAACAAAAATGTTTGTGGAAACTGTTAGAAATGTTGTGAAACCATAACAAGTATGAATTGAGTGGATTCAGTATTAGTTGTACTAAGACTTTTTTTGTGTATATGTTGAATTTCTCCCATTCAGTCACTGCTTTGAGTCATGCAGACCATGTTCACAGTTGCTTATCTCATAATCTGTTAATCTGGGAAGCTCATCTTGAACCTTTGCTCCTTCCTGTAGCTTCCGACTTTTTTTTTTCCTCTCCTCCTTTGTATCCAAGAGGGAACTGCTAAGTAGAAATGCAACTTACCCATAAACACTGCCATAAACTGGGGCTGAAACACACACAATGTTCCCTCTTTTTACACTGAAGTTCAGCCAGAACAAAAAAAAATCTTTGGATCTTCTGCAAGTTGTACAGTGTGCATCATGTTGTAGAGCAGTGTAACTTTGTAAGCTTAGTTTGCACTATGTAACATGCAGGTTTGTTTAACTTTGCTGTTTGCAAATACATGCACAAAAGAAAGTCAAGTTTTTTTTCATGCATCACACAACTTTTCAAAAATTGTGGCTTATTGTACAAAATGTTCTCAATGATAAACCTGACTTGTCTGTCTTCTCTTTCAGCTGATGGGTATGAGGAGCACAGTATGGAGGCTGCAGACTCACAATCCGACAAAGGGGTACGAATACAAGTCATTTTAGTCCCTTTGTTAAACAACATGCTGTTCTTGTTTATGTTTAGGCCTTCTTACTAATTGCCTAATCTTTGTTTACTTGTTGAAGGATTGAATAAACAGGCATCTTGTAGCTATTTGGTAGGCACTTAAGTTTTAGTGAGTTTGTGGCAAGCAGAGAGCATTCCATTGATATGCATCATAAAACAGGAAACTGATACTAATTTGTACTAAGACAACAGAACACAAATGGATCTTGTGATTTAAGCACTAATTTATATCGAGACGATGACAAACCTACAAAGGACATCTGGTTTTCTTCAGGTCTGAGGATTCCATTCACAAAAATTTGAACAATTAGGTTTGTGGAGTTATTGAAGTTTTAATAGTGTGCTAACAAGCTTTGCGACAAACTAGATAATTTTGCATTTGCCAAGTTTTTCTGGACTGAACCGGCTGTGATAAGTAGCAATTCACCAAACTGAGTCCTGCTCAAGGTTCCTAAAGTTTTTCCCTCATCAGTGTTTCTAAGCAATTGACCCTCCTCCACTCACAAGCAATAAGTGACAGGTGCTATGTCAGGTGTTATAGTTGGAGACATTCAACAGGAGGCGATATATAAATTTTGAAGACAGAAAGATCACACATCATCTAGAAGGCACCAGAAGGGTCTAAAAGGGTCTAAACTACACACCGAAGGGATATATTGACTATTATATCATGTCACAAGCCAAAGCTTACAGGTCCCAATGTAAACATGATAGACTGGATCTCACTAAAGTTCAGGTTTTTGTCTCAGAATATGACAAAATATAATGGCCTTTTTACCATCTTCACCAAGAAGGTCTCTGCGGTACTACAGTATTTGCATTTAATCAAAATGCTAATTTTTGTTACCTCGGCTCAAGTTGACAAAGTTGAGCCCCAGAGGTGTTAAAGATAACTATATCATTTCCAAGCAATGTTCAGAAGTGTTGCCACAAATATGGTGTTTAGTCCCCTTTGTGTGTATCATATCGTATCGTATCGTACCGTACCGTATCGTACCGTATCGTATCGTACCGTATCGTAAAATTATATTGATGCCTAAAGCGACACATTTTATCCCTTTGCTGATCTTGTCTTGTACACGAGAAGTGTCTCTAGACTAAAAGACTCATCTCCCATGTCAGTGTAACTCACATGAATCTTTAGCTGGAAAAAAAATTGAAAGGCAGCATGTTAGTATTTGCTTCTGCTGGCACCTTCCTTTTCACAGAGCTGACAGAAAAAATTAAAAAATTAAAAAAAAATAATCCAACACACAATCCAACCATAATTTTTACTGTATTCCAGACACACCCGAGCTTTTGGTTACGTCTCAGAATAGAATATTCTTTATTGATCCCCCATGGGGGAAATTTCCACGTCACAGCAGCTCACAACATTTCAAGTGCGAAAAATGCAACAATAAAATAGGATAAGAAAAATGCTAGAAGAAAATGCGAAATTGCTAGAAATTAGCAATTAGGAAGCAGTACTAGGGATATAAAAATAAAAATAGCACTATTTAAAGAGGGTAGAAAATTGACACTATTTACAAAGAATGATGATACACAAATTACGCTATTTACAAGGAATGATGATAAACAATCTCAGTCTCAGTCAATGATATTACAAAAAGTACAGAAGTGCACTGTTTGTGATGTGTTGAATAACCAAAGTTTATTCAACTTTTCAATTGCATTCCATCATCTTGCTTTCATTTTTCAATATTAGGCAATGAACTTAAGCAGGTAATGGTTTGCTGGGGAAAAAACGTGCTTTTACTCAAGACAAAATCAATAAAATCTTAGGAGGTACCACTTTGTCCACAGGGGGCGCCAGATTCAATAAAAGCAAGAAAATACAAGGGTCTGTCTATGCTATTCCTCACTTATCAGCTCTGCCAGATAAATGGATTTTAAGAGAGGTACCATCCCAACAAGGCAAACAGCCAATCATAGTAGATCATAGCTTTTGGTGTGGCATTATGGGTGGCCAATCAGATTTGAAGAAGAAGCCACATCACTCCTCCTCTAACAGGCAGACCACAATTAACAGAGTCATCCACAAAATTTGGAATGGTATGAATAAACAAAGTAAAAGCCCACATCCTCGTGATGATCTGATCTGATCTGATGATATTCTACTTCCCCCTCACTTACACTGTTTTGTCTCATGGGTGAAAAGCTCTGAATCAAGGACACAAAACTTTAACTTAAGTCATTTTCTAAGGGCACACTTGTTAAAAAGACAGGCAGGAATCAGAATAGGGGAATCGAATCTCAACAAAACAAGAATTTACATGCATGTTTCACACACTGATCCTTGTCAGTGCTGAGGGGGGTTTTCTCTGTAGAGAGGTTGAGGAGTTTCCTACATGAGCTATCTCTGTGATGTAAACCAGCCTCTTACAGCAGCTGGAATGCTTTGACAGCTCATGAAGACAAAGGTTAGGCACGAGCAGCAGTGTATTGTGGGTAAATACCAGGCTGTCAACGTTTGCACATAAGAGAGTAAGAGCAGAGTTGTAGGAGCTGAGAGTGTTTCTGTTTTAAGTCCAGATATTGGCGAGGGGTAAAAACATTGAAAAGAAAATTGCGCTGAGTCTGCTGGAATTCATCATAAAACCAAAAACTGCTATTGTTTACACCACAGTCTGTGAGTAATGTGGGAGCTAAAGTTTGCTTACGTTCAATCACTGCAGTGAGGAAAAAAAGAAAAAGCTTGAGAGGACTCCTGGGTTCTGCTGGATACTTTTCCTGTTTCAACATGGAGCTCTGATTTAGATTTTATTTAGATATAATATGACTAGACCTCTGATGGATGATATGAGACGGGACCATGAGAGGGCCAAGTCCTGCTTCCTGCTTCTCCCTTTGATTTAAACTTAGACACAATGCCCCCTACTGTTTCAAATTGAAAACTACCTTCTAAACTCCTCTTTAATCTGTGCAGGGAAGCAATGCTGTCATTTGACTCTACTTGAAAAAGTTGCATTGAAGTAAATGGACAGTTTTTGGAGACAATGGGGAGTAGAAATAATTCCCTGTCTTTCAAGGCCGCAGTTTTGCACAGTAAAGTAACTCATCTCTGTGCCAAGGGCTGAGCTTCTCTTGGGATAGCAAGAGGCATCTGTTTTTCTGGAAATGTAAGGAGGAAACCCAAGTTGTTCTGAAACACAGACTGAAAAAAATTACTTATGCACACAAAAAAACAGATTTCTTACCCTTTCCCCAAGCTGTGCCCCCTTTAACCTTTTCCTCATTAAAAATATAATATGCTGGTTTTAACTAGATCACTCAAAAGTCTTATGTTTGTTGGGGCAGGACTAGTTAATGCAGGCAGTTGTGGCCCAATATCCATTTTCTTGATGCCCCCAGCTTTCAGCTTTCACCTCATAATATACTACTTAATGAAGCCACTTAAATTAATAATGTGCATCTTGTGTAAATTGACAGTTTTTGTCAGGTGTTTAAAGAAAACCTAAGTGTATCTGGTAACATCTGTAACGTCTCACAAAAATTTTGACTGTGCATTGGCTACTTTTTTTAATACTTTTTAAAGCTAAAGCTCTGTATATTCTGCAGAAACTCAAGAACTTGAAGAAATGCATTACCATGATGCAAAAATCTGCTTCATGAACAGTGAGAGTAAGAGGACACATGACGACATCAAATTTATCAAATGGTGAAGAAAAGACAAGAGTTGATGCATTAAATGGTTCAAAATGCAGGATCAGAAATATTTGAGGCTAAACATGTTTTTATGACAGTCTTTAAAACCATTATTTTAAAGTCCAGATCCTGATCCTGCCATAAAAAAAATTATGACACAGTTTTCCCAGTTGTGGTTTATCTCATTGCTCAGTAATGATGACACAAGCATGTTTTACTACACTTGGGGACTTTTTTTTTTCCAGAAAGCACTAAAAAGAAATCATTCTCAAATAGAAATATTACTTTCACTGTCAGTAAATAAGTTGGTTTGAGATGCTGGCCCTTGTTTGTTTTTATAGCATCTTTTTGAAAAAAGTTTGGACACCCTCTGAGTTAATGTTCTATAGTTTTTTCTTTTTCTTGTGGGACTTTTTGGAACGTCCATTTGGATTATAATACATTGCTTATATTTATAGTGTTTTCAGTCTTAAATTTCATTCAAGGTTGCACCAAAAAGGTCTTAAATTTGACTTGCTGAAACCTGCAGATACCCTTTTATACCAAGCTGTGGAGGAAATGTTCAGTGAAGGATTTTTTTTTCTTTTTTAATGATGCAAGTGTGAATGTGTGTGTTCTTTATTTTGGTGGTAATGATTCAGTTTGAGGACTTCATTGGGCCTGAGTCTTTTCCTCTTTTCCTCTTTTCCTCTTCCTTTCAATAATCATCTGAGCTCTCTGCTCCCCCCTTCTCTCCCTCTCTCTCTCTCTCTTTGGGTGATGGTGTTTCTCACTCTGCTCTGTGAAGATGAGAAAGGCCAAAAGGCGACTACCAGTCGATCCATTTGACTTTGAGCTGGGTCGTAGACACTGCACAAACTCCAGGAGACGGTCGCATCAGGTAAAAGGTTTCACAACCCTGGAAATAATTCCTCCCCTAAACTTACTTTAAATGTTTATGGTCTTAAAGGAAACAGTGCTATATTTAATAGCCATGTTAATAGGAGATCCTAATGTGCAACACAAGGCTCTGGAAAGGTTTTCAGGGGATTAAATTGTTGAAAAGGAGAAAGCAAAGGTAATCTGGGTTCAGCAAGATACTTAAACAAGCGTTAAGCTGTAACTTAGCTTTAAGACCTGATTACAAGTTTGTGCTTGAATAGATAAAGATCTGGTTCCCTGTTAAAAGTTGTGCAAATAGCTTCAAGTTTCAAGCTAATTGATGTGTTCAGGTTTTGCTATTTTCAAAGAAAGAACTGTCTGAGTGAAAGATGTTTTGGACTATTTCTCCTTTGGTTCATTTCTGTTTTCCCAGTTTTTGGAAAAAAATCATCTTTGTCTGGTTTGGCTTGTCTGTGTTTTATTTGTAGTATTGCCAATATTTCTGGTTGTATCTGGCCACAAAACACTCATTGTTGACCAAAATCAAACTGCATGCCTGTGCACAGATGATACAAGGTTACCGACGGAAAATGGCGAGACACACGATTTGATGAATTTGTTTTTAACTCTCACCTCAACCCAAAGTCTACTTACATGAAGAACAGCATGAGTAACTTCTCTTCACCTGTCTCCTCTCTTCTTCGTCCTTCAGACCCATGTGTCACATGACGGCGTGGACATGGATGGAGGCGGGAGAGAGTCCAGGCTTGCTGAGGCAGACATGGCCTCTGTTTTCCACCAGATCTTGGTTGAGCAGCGTAAAGAGATGGAGTTAGGGATGGGTCAACGACAAGGTGATGAAAGGAGAAACCTTCTGGATCTTTAAGTGTTAAAAATATATTACCTTTATTAAGCTAAAATGGATTATCCCAATTGGAGATGTGTTATTTGCTCACTTGAAAAAAGCAGGTTTCATTATGTGTACCTCTGTCTTGTTTTTTTCACTGTATTTAGCTTATGGGCTAATTACATTTCGCTAACACATTTAAGAAACCTAGGACCTCATTTTGCCATGACACACTCGCTGGTTTTTGAATTGAACAGAAAGTTCAGTGAGACTGGTTTGGATATTAACTTAATGGAGAACACACTCAGGGACAGCACGCTCAGCAAATAAAATTCAAAGAAGTGTTTGAAGTTGAACAGATAAAAATAGTTGGTCAGATGTTTTGCCGACAGTCGCATACTATTGGTGAAGAGAGTCTCAGTCTTTTCACCAAAAAACTTCCTGCAGAACTGCGTACACTGTCCATTAAGAGAGTAACTAACTTCTTTTGTGCGTTTATCAGTTGGATTTTTAGCAATGTCAAACATTCATAAGATGGCATAGTTGTTACAAAACATGAAAAATGCAGGAGGCTTTGTCAAGCATTGAATTACATTTTTTGGATGTGTGTTTTTATTTTAGATAGAATAACCATAAGTTTGAGGACAATGCTTGACCTTGATAGAATCTTCCAGAGTTTTGGCTGCTTGTTTGATTTACTGAATTTGTCATTTTTTTAAATTTCTTTTCTTAGATGACCTTGCGTATGCAGACAACCGAACGATTCCTTCTCGCTCCATCTCGCGGCTCAGTCACTCCTCGTGTGGCAGCGGCAGCGCTTGGGGTCCTCGGGACAGCAGCAGCTACCTGCCCGACCTGGATGATTCTGAAGAAGAGGAGGAGGAAGAAGAAGAGGAGGAGGAAGAGGAGGACCACTGCCAGTCTTTTCCTCTGTACCAGTCTCACCTGGGCCCCTGTAGTCACACCTCACAGGAGAGCCTGAACTCATCCAACCCTCCACCTCAGGTACAAAATATGTTTCTATGACGAGATTTGAATCCAATCAGATCTTGAAAGTATTAAATTGTAACTTATAATGAGCAATGATACACCTCCTTTCAGAAACAAAGCTCCTTCTTTTGCCAAGATACATGCACACTTATAATCTCTGTAGTTTCAAGTTCTGTTCCAATTTCTTTAGCTTGGCCCAGATAAAAGTCTATAAAAGGTTTTGTATGTGTAACAACATGTCACTGTGGGGGAGACTGGATAACCATACATCCATCCCCCCTATAATTTGATATCTGTAAAATAAATCTGGCCTGCAAGACAATATTTCCAGTTCAAAAATGAATAAATAACATATTGTTGATCACATAGTAAAGCTCTGATCATGCTATAACATTGCATTAAGGATGAATATGCTTCATAAAATGAGCAATAAAAAGGAGGAAAACACTGTAAACAGCACCATTAAAGTCATAAGCATGTTTTGCCCTCTTTAGGAGGAAAGAGAGATTTAGGGAAAACTTTTTAAAGAAGACTTTTTATTCAGAACTACAGAAGCCCTTCAAGGCCATGATTTTCTAAAGTTAGTTATTTTTTAGCATTATCTCAAGAAAAAAAGCTTATTTTCTCGCTTATTCAGGCTTTTAATTCTGTTACACCAAATGTATCAAATGTCAGGTGTCGTGTCTATGATGCATTCAGTGACAACGTGGAAATTAAGGTTCTCTTGGTAAATGACAGATGCTACAAATTGATGAATGAAAATCCAATCTTTTCTGTCTTTGCAATCCCTTTTGATTTTTTGAAATACATCAAAATACATCAAGAAGTTAATGTTCAATTTAATATCAGACAAAATGACTGTAAAATGACTGTAGCATTACTGCAGTTGAATTGAAGGATGGGTGGCATGATGATTCATCACATCAAGAAAAAAAGCTTAAAGTGAACAAAATAAGTCATTATCTCAAGAAATGAACTAAAATTATCTTCTCATGGCCTTTAAGGGTTTCAAGAAACAACAAAGTTTATTTTAAAATAGATCAAGTTTGATCTAACATACTAAAAAAAGTGCTGACTCAGCTTTCTGTTCACATCCTTACTTTATTTTCTGTGAAGTTGAAAACTCAGCTAACACCATCCGACCACATGATACAGCTCTGGTTTCACTAAAAACAAAAAGTGTTGGAAGGAATTTGCTTCATAAAAATGAGCTGTAAGGGGAAAGAAAAACACTGTAAACAAAATAATTGATGTTTATGTTGCGTACAAATACCAAGGGAATCTCTTTAAAACAGGACGCAGGTGTAAAATAATGAAGAATGGTTCTTAGCTGCAGTTTCATTTTTTCAGATGAGACTTTAATTATTTTCTAACAACTTTAGCGCTCGCAACACATGCACAAGTTCGTTACGCTGATGTGCTGAGTGCTGAAGTGGAGACAGCTGCTACATCAGAGGGTGGTTACTAGCATTCATTACATCATTGTCTATTTATGTGTAAGCATAAAACTCTGTCCCTGGAAAGGATCGCAACAACTGTTCTGTTCATGGGAAGCAGATAAAAAACAGATTTTGTTTACCATGCGTTTGAGTCTCTTTCCTCAGCGCTGTCAGACTACATGTGTCCTTGTGTGTCCTTCGTTTTTGTGCCTTTGAGTCGATCCAGACACACGGAGTGACCAAATGTTTCATAACTGAGGTATCACTTCACTCTGCAAATCAAAGGATGTTCTTGTAAATACTAAACATACAGGAAAGAAAAGAAGGGAGGTGATCAAGCCAACCATGACAATAATAGCTCAGTCTTATCAGTCCCACCTGTCCCTCTGCTGATTTCCACAGTCATGGCAAATTCTTACAGCTGGGAAACACAATGTGAGACACAGACAGCATCTTGCAAAGAGCAGGGAGTCCAAGCATGAGTCTGTCGCACATCAAACACAGCCATGAGATTTGTCATTGGCTGTGATGTTCGAGTGTACTCAGACACCAGACAATCATCCTGTGTGTGGTTTTTACTTCCGCAAGGTTTGGTCTCAATTTGGGTAAAACGTTCAGGCCAATTCACAGAGCGAGGTTCAAAGCCAGTTGACTGGAAAGAAGATATCAGGATGAGTCAAGAAAGAACAGGGTCTGTTGGAGTTCACAGAACATGGCAACAATCCTAAATATCTAAACCCTTTAGAGCCCAGAATCGGGCCAACACTACAATTTAGACGTTCGTTTTAGATTTGAGCCCAGATAAGATTGATCAATTGCTCTTTTTACAAAAAATCTGGATGGTGACATTTTCATTCTGCATTTTCAGCTTGTCTCAGATCACGGTTTTCTTCCTACTAATATGTTTGCAGAAATCCAGTATAAAGGGTAAACAACAAAGACACTATGATCCAGACAACAGCTGATCACATTGTTTCCTTCATTCAATAAACAAAGCACTGCATTTTTTATTTTTATTTATTTAATTTTCAGTTTTCAGGGATACAGCCATGACATTTCTGCATTTAGAAAAATATGTGTAATATTTTCATTTCAAATGATATTAAAATTTGGTATACAAGGGTTGTATAAAAATTTCACAAAAGTTGATATGCAGAAATGACACTGCAACATGTAAAAATGTTCAGATAAGCTCTGGTACACTTAGTATGGTGGGTCATAAAGGGTTAATATGCTCTGTTTAAGCCCAATTTGTAACAGTGACCCGAAATGGAATTTTGAAAAATGTAGTAAAAACCAAACAGTTACTACATTTTGTACATTTTGCGTAACATGTTTTTTTTTAATCACATTTTTTGCTGCTGTTACATTTTGGGTCATTCCTACAAACTGGGCTCTAACGTTTCCTGCATCTGACCTTTGGTTTATGTTACCTAAATACAAGTCATAGCACCAAAAATGAATATGACAGAACCTTCTTAATCACAGTTAAGCATTCAGAGATAACAACAGGATTTGGATGTTTTCTAATTGGGAACATGGACTGAAAAAAAATATAGTCGCCATCTCACTTGACTTGAAGTGAAGTCGCCACAAGAACTGCTCCCCCTAGTGACTGACTGTAGTATTGGTCAAAAAGCAGGCAGCTGCTGTTCTTGCAGTTTCTTCAGGAATAGTAAGATATGTCAGGAAAGAGAGCCAAAAGATATGTGGACTTTTGAAAGAAACCTTTTTTTTGTCATATTCTCTAATGTGCAGTCTCTGGCTGGACAATGGCAGCCCCTCTAACAGGGCTAATTTGGCGCCAAAGCTGTACAATTGTACAAGGCTGAGTCATGCTGTCCTCTCTATGTACAGTCTATGATAGGAAGTGTTGTAAGAGAAGAAAAACCCAGAGAAAAAACATTTTGTAATATATCAAAGAAATATTTAACAATATCAAACTTGACTTCTTGACCTCAAGATCTAATTTCTGCTGTTTGTTTTCAGAAAAAACAAAGTAGATCTCTGTCATTTTTTGGATGAAGTCTAACATCTGGGCAGTTGTGGCTAAGCGTCATTTATTCAGAGGACCCTCTTGATAATTGTAAAATCAGATTTGGGGATGACAAGGTTTGGCATTGACCTCAGACTTTGATGAGACCATGTGAACGAGCAACATGGACTTTATCAAGAGGGCGATAAATTGAAGGCCATCTGTTTTTAAAAGACATATTTATGAGGTTGTTTAATCTGATCAGCGTGCATGAAATGGGAATCTTATGACTGGATATCACAGGGGTACCTCAGAAGTGTTATGTAAAGAGTTGAATTTATTATGCTATATCCTTGAAATTACATCTGGTGCGTATTTCCCCATACCCTCTGATTGCAGCATCTCGTCCTCATCATCCAGCTCTCTGTCTTTTTCCAGATCACTGACCTGACCAGTCGCATGTCTGCTATCGAGAACCTCCTGAACCACTTGGAGCAGAAGGTGACATCAACATACAACGAGGTGAACGCAATACAAGTGCACCACAGATGCCAAATAATCATGACTTTCAATGGGAAACCTGCACACAGCTGCTGCAGTAGCTTTGAAATTACACAGGAAGCAGAGCGAAATCTAAAACCATTTCACATGAGAGCCTTTAATAAGCTGGCGGGGACATGTTTTGTGGACATAACCATGGAAACATGAACGATGATTAGGCCTCTTGTTATAAACTCTTAAGATTGCATCAGACATGAAGAAAAAAAACAGATAACTGAGAATACAAGATTCAGATTTAATAATCTGTGTATGAAATATGAACGCTGCTCTCTGCTGGCCACAGATATGTGTCCCCCCCCAAGAACATTAAATGTTCCAAATGTTCCTGTCCCACTCCTCAAGCAGCACTTCCACGCTCCCGCATCCACAATTTTCATGCTTCACACACAGCTGGTGCTAATTTAAGTTACTGAGGTTGAGGGGGATGCATGGTGGGATTTGGCCCAGTAAATACAGGCTGCACTGGAATGACCTGTGAGTAGCTGCCATGTTTCCATATACTGACAGTACAAGGTTTAGCTGCAAAGAACACAAGGACATTATGTGATACGTGGTGGTCTGCTTAGTAGTTTGCATTCCCATGTGTTTGTTCTTTCTGCTTCTAAAGTGAAGTTTGTGAGTGAGTGAGCAGTAAAATATAATGTTAACATGAGGATGGACTCCTTCAGAAATAATCATTGAAGTTAAAGTAACTCCAAAACCTCCTCATAAGCTCCAGTTTTCTTCCAGTAAACAGAAACACACTCTCATTACATCTTTGATTATCAGATAATAAAGAGGGAAGACGTTTACCTCTATTCATCGTCTCCTCATCAAATGTGAGCCTTCATGTGGCTTTGGTGTCTGCTTTTAAGTGGGTCGCAAGCTCTGAAATCCACACCGCTATCATCGGAACAGAATGAGCAAAGCTTTAAAAAAGCAGCACGCCGTATAGACACAGTGAAGTTGAGGTTGTCTGGTAATTAGTGGCTTCAAATGAGACAGTATTTCATACACTCATGCTTTCCCTTTCTTGTGGCTAACCAGAGTTTTAATCCATTTGCATTAAGCACGTTTTGTCGGTTTTGTCATAACACAGTCTGCATGCAACTCTTCGACTCTAATGTCTGGTTGTTATTATAGTAAAGAGAGACCTAATTTATTCAAGTTTAACTCCCGGCTTCAAAATGAGGACCAGGAATCACTAACAAGAAGGCAGCCACATCTAACTCATAAAAGTATAATGCGCTAGCAAAGGTAGTTGACTATGCATGCTCATGTTTGTAGTTTGAATTAGAGCGGATCTTCACTTGTTAAGTGTCCTCGGTCACCAGCACTTTCTGACATTTCTGATTTTGGAAACCGGATCGAACAGAGAAAACTCACAGGAACACAATCAGAAAGCGGCAAGTGGGAATAAGAGGGTCCTCATCAGGGTATAATGTGGCTGGAGCATGTGCAACAAGATCTGCCTCAGCAAACAGTCATGACTTCCTGTTGCCAGTTTTATTTTATTGGAAAAAAGACGCATTCATGCACTCAGGCTGTGACACTAAACGTATGCATTTTGAACTTACAGGTTTGCTATACAAGTTTGCAACTTTGTACATTGTTTGTGGCCATGCCCATTGAGTTATAAAAGATCTTTTGGTAACTTTTCATCCTCAGTGTGTTTAGTACAGAGCATTGACCCAGTTTGCAGGCTCAAAATGAAAATCAGAAACTTATGCCATTTTGCAAGAAATGAAACTAAACCCCAAACCTTTGAAATTTCAATGTCCTGGAGCGGAACTGGAACATTAAACACAATGGAAACTGGTAACACCAATTTATTTATTTATTTATTTATTTGTTCTTGAAATGTCTGTCATGGTGGTAATTTAGCCCAAACACATCCATTTCTGCTTTGTCAGTGATCATAGTGAGGTTGTGTTGTTATTGGTTGCTACAATGAACATTTTATGTCTGTCCCTCTGCAAATTTGCACACGTAATGGATGAAAGGCACCGCTGCAGACAGCTCTGCTTCTACCTCGACGTTTTTCCCATCAGTGCACTAAAATCAACAGATTAAACAACTGAGCAATGATTGTGGTGCAGGCCTTTTCCCATTAATTTTACTGTCAAAATATTTTTCAAACCCCACAAAAGCCAGGCAATGTTTCCCAAAATGTAAACAAGAGGCAAAGGAAATATCAGTCATACCAGCGACCACTGGAGTTGGCTGGGATAAGATGCAGATGATTACTTGGTCTTTTTCCAAATCTGCCGATCGCTGCCCACATATGCAGACAAGTTAGTTGAGCATGGATTAAATAAGGGAGTTTGTTTGTTGGAATTAATTTGTTCTCTCTTCAGGTCTGTAAAAAAAATGAGGAGACTTTCACATTAAAACACTGTTTCTGTTCGAACCAATTGGGGAAAAATTCTGGCTTAAATATCTAATTTGAAGATTGTCAAAAAAAAAAAAAGGTGGAAAGAGTTAATTCAAATTGTTACCCCATAAATCTTCAAAATTCATTTTGTTTAATCTTCCAAATTTCCTGTTCAGAATAAATCATCGTCATGAGAGACTTTTTTGTTGTCTTGGCTCGATGGTTGTGCATGAAAAAATTCAAGCCAGCTGGTTAGGCTGAGCATGTTTCAGGATGAAATTGCTGAGGGGCAGAATTTTGCGGCTGGATACGTTCATGTATAACTTAATTTGGGCTTAAAAGCACAGAAATATAATAATTATCCCTAGGGTAATAAGTGGGCAGACTAATGCGACAGATGCGAAGTGTAGGACCTGAACGCCACATTTCCTCTTCTGTCTTCCTGCAGACCAACCAGCCCTCACTGACTCCAAACAGCTCCTCACCTCTTCCTCAGTGGGAGGACGTCGACTTAGAGGAGCAGCAACTCAGACAGAAGCTGCACGAGATGACTGACAACATCAGCGATCACAGTCTGAGCTCTGACGAAGACGAGTCCAGCAGACCAGTCTCCTCCCAAGACATCCCATCATGGAGGAGCCACGAGATCGATGCCAAGCCTTCCAGACTGCCCACCAGACCCACATCCAGAGCCAGCAGCACTGTCTCCAGGAAGGAGGAAGAGCAGCTCAAGCACACTGACTCACAGAAGGTAGAGGATTCAGTGTGACACACACATTCTTCCCGGATTAAATCATCATGTAATGCCTGAAAGTTCATAAGAAACATACATGCTGCACATCTGGATAGTTGCACATTCTGTACTTTTAAAACAGCCAGCTCATGAAGTTTCATACCACCTCAGCTGGAAGCCAGTTCAAGCACATACTGTAGTCATAAATCAAGTCACTCAGCCGCAGCATTTATTTTTTCTTTGAAACCATCTCGCTTCGTTTTCTTGAAAACACACACACACTGGACCGGAAACACAGCCCCTTCTTAGTTCCTCTGCTGAGCCGTCTGAGCTCTTTTCAATGACATTTTTCTTTTTCCCTCTAAGGAAACTTCCAGAGCAGAGGCGTGCGGTTATGTAATAGTATGTTTTTTCAAACAACACCTGTTAAAAAGTGCGTGCTTAAACTGTATGTGCTCACTCAAGGCCTTACAGGATCATATAACACTAGACTCTGAAGTTATAACAGCATAAGGCACAGACCTTTAAAGCTGGTGTTTTCTTTTACAGCATTGTGTTTCCATTATGACTGAAAAGGTCAAAGGTCATCTGTTATGGACCCCTGATCTCCCAGCAGCCCTTGTTCTCTGGTCTGCCTTGCGTCAAACCACATGGTTGTTTTCTGCCTCATTAAATACAAGTTATGAATGACAGCTTAACACCTCAGGATCTGTTTTTTCTAAGAGTTAATGTAGCATAAGATTAAGTGACAGGACTGATAAAGTAATCTGTGTGAGTTCCACAATCTTGATTTCTATTATCTCAGTTTTATGGTGAAGTTTCTTCTAAAAAAACACTTCACATTCTTTTTTGGATGGGGTGGAGGTCAACAAAACTGCTGTGAGAAGCCACGTTCTCACTGTAATTATTAACAAATGGAAGAAGCTTTCTGTGTGTTTGAGATTGAGTGTCGCACCAGCTCAGAGACATCATTACTGCCATCTACTGGACAGAAGTGGAATAAAGGAAATGGGTTTATGAAAGGCGTGACAGTTACATCACTACAATGAACCCTCTGATGCATGAATTATGAAAGTCAGAGTCAGGATTTTTCCCTTTTTATTTGTCTCAAAGCATGAAAAAAGTTTTTTAATTAAAAAAAAAAAATTTGTAACTGAGTACTCAACTTAAAACGGTGTGAACTTAATATAAATATGGCTTATTTTTTTGTTTGACTTCTTTTCTTTTTTGGGGGGAATTTCATGAATAGCCTTTTTTTAATGCTTTGCAAAACATTTCAGCTCTCTTTCATCCATTTTAGCACTGAATAATTTAAAGTTATTATGCTGGTTTACCCTCACATGTCTGTCTATAACTTTTTTAAAATATATATATACATTTTTGGAAAAATAATTAAAAACATTTTTTCAGGCCCTAAGAAGAATAAAAAATATCCTGACACCGGCTGATATGAATTTCCAGCACATGAACCGCTGAATTTAGGGAGTAAATATGTTTTAAATAGGTGTCCACTGTAGTGACCACAATGCACCACAGGGTTAAAAAAAAAAAAAAAAAAAAATTCCAGCAAGAGTTGGTTTTACTCAATCATGCAGATGAGCCATTAGAACAATGCTTTAAAAAATATCTCAACTGAATGAAGTAAATCTCTAAAATCTGTGCTTTCCCTCAGAAATTAGGACTGTTGACTGATTCATTTTAATATTTTAAGTTTAGTTTAGTTAAGTTATAGTTTTAATGGACAGACTCCTTTGATTTACTCCACGGTAAAAGAGGCAGCCTTAGCCTTTGCAGCAATTGACAGTATGCAACCTAAAATACATTTATTGAGATGTAAAATTCAATTAAGTACTTCACAATTTATATTTACATCAGGCCTAAACAAAAGGAAAAGAGACACACAACATATCATTCAGTTGGAACAGACGCAAATGGAGCAGTTCATGCAATAAAGACAATGTTGGGGCAAAAAGGTACAAAAATACTAATTAAAACTACATTATTGGGCATCCAAGCCAGAACATGGAGACAGACAGCAGCAATGACTATATTACATCAAACACATGTATTCAATCTGACTGAGATTAATGGGTGAAGCCATAGTTGTCAGCAAGCCACATTTTAAGGTGTTTATTGCATGTTTAAAATTCAGATGTTTGGGATTTCATTTTTCAGGGTCCTAGTTTGTGTTTTGACAGTAAGTAATGAACACTTCATTATTTATCTGCTTTCTGTGATTTATTAACTGCATATGCACATGTTCTATCTACCCTCATCCTTCTCCATCAGGCAAACTATTCAACAGACAGTGCTGAAATAAAGCGGCACCCCCTGGAGGACGGATCTAAAGCAGGATTTAAAGGCTCAACAGCTTTACTGGTTGAGCTGGAGGACCAGGTCGCTCAGGCAGCTGCCAACGTCCAGAACGCCCAGAGTGAGGTAAAGACAAACCAGGCTCTGAGTGAAATGTTTCAGGCACAGTGAGAAAATTCCTCTATTTACAACTATTATTCTTCCTATCCCAAGGTGTCTTACATAGAGAACAGGATTGCTGCTCTGAATGCTGCAGGTATGCCAGTGGACAAAAGACGAAAGGTAAAGATATTAAATTTCTACATTTGATTATTATTCAGGGTTTCTTAGTTGAAGCTGTTGAAGTTGTAGTATTAAAAGTGAAATCCACAAGCACACTGTTGCTAATTTCAAAAGTACAGCTGTTTAGAGGTGGGTTTCATTATGCTGATTAATTCAAGGAACTCAACTGTTAGCCCTGAAACGTGGCAGAGCTCTGAGACTTTCCTTACTCAGACTCAAATATCCAACTCACTCTGAAAGCCTGCCTCTGATAAATGCTCCAACACTACAAGGTGTTAAAAGGAAGACTGATAGGCCTGACATATCTTCACAAATGTTAATTATTCTTTCCTTTTTTTCCCTCTTCTCGCTTCCTGTTTTGATGTCCTCCAGTCTGCAATCCCGATCCAAGCGAGAAGACTTTCCCACAACTTTCCCACAAGTAAGAACCGACACTGCAGCCCTTGAGCACGATCCCCAAGGCCCAGTGTATGACTCAAACATCTTAACCTTGTTAGACGGAGAACATGGCGATCTATTTTTTGCAAGCTGGTGAACACTGCGTCCCGTTGTATCACAGTTCTACGTTTACCAGATGTTTGTCAGATTTTTAATTTGTACATGCTGAATTCCCACAGCTAAGACAAAAAAATAGCCTCAGTAAAAATGATGTTACATAAAAGATTTTTGATGAAATAAAAGGGAATTTCAGTTGCTGAATTTTGGACCAATTTTTGATATGCTGAGGATATTGATTGGTAAAACAAAAAGATGGATAAAGTTCAACAAAAGTTTGCATAAAGCTGCTGCCAGGTAAGGAGCTGGAACAACAAGGTGTAATATCTTCAAATTGAGATTGATATAGGAAGTTTTTGTTACAGTATGCTTTCTTTCAACAAACTCAAACCCTGTCGTTGCCTTCTATTAAACCACCAGACTACGATGGTTTAGTTAGGGAAAAACAAACTTGAATTTCTGTGTGTGTGTGTCAGTATATTTAAACTGTTCGAGATGAAAATAGTACAGACATATTCTCTATCCAGCAATGACATTTTTGAGCTGCTTATGATTTAGGGGCAATTTAGAACCAGTCACCAACAGGAGGTATACCATAACTCCTATGGAAAAACTCCTGACAACCTTACATTTTCATGTGTCTGGATCATTCCAGCACATCAGCACAGTTAGTGCCGGCATCTCCCAGAGTACTTTTTCTGGTGTGAATCCAAGTGTTGGATGCTATGTCATGCAGGATGTGGAAGCATATCCAGCTCCCACATGCTCTGGATGCAGAAAATGACTCAGAACACAGCTTTTTTATATAACCAAACCAAACCAAAATGAAAAACCCCATGGTTGAACTTAAGTATTTTGTCGCGTTTTAATACAAACAAGCACCAGAGATAAGACAATCGTAGATAATGATTTTAAAATATTCACATTTATAATACAGCTATTAACTATGTTTCTACTTTAGACTTCCAACTGCATGGTTTTAAACTTCATTTTTTATTTTCAGCCACTCTGCGGGTTGCACATGCAAAATCCTCCTTTAAATTAAGTGGTCAACTCCTCTTCTATATATGTCATCAATCACTAGCACAATGCCCACTAATAGCAAGTGCAATGTTTTAGTTTGCACACTCAGTGTAGCCCACTTTATCTCTTTATTTGGGATCCTACAAGTTCAGATCCCGAGTGTTTGCTTTGAGGTCTACTGTGACAACTTTGACTCATGTCTCACAGACACCTGACTAGTTGAAGTTCACTTTTCTGACAGTACTTCTCCAGTAACATCAGAATTAGTCTCTAGCATTTGAAATAAGAAGAACTTATGAAGCCTGAAAAAGCCCTCAGTTTTACCCACAAGCGAGTGATAAATGAAACAACATCCCGTTTTTAAAAATTAGTGTGAAAAAAAAGAGAACTAGACGTACACGGATGAATGTGGTTGCTGTATGTTTGCAGACCAGGTGGACAACTTTATGAGGAACTCCAGCTACAGGGGCTCACTGACACAGAGGAATGCAGTGGCCAAGCCCAAACCCAGGGCTACCTGTGCGGTATGACCCCACTGTGTGGCGCTGGGTGAAGTGAAGAGTTCACCTCCAAAATTAAAAAAAAAGAACAAAAGGAAAGAAAGTTGCATTGTTCGGTTTTCATTTTCATACAATGGTGATTTCACTTCTGTTGACAAAAATGTTTTTTCTTGAATCTGACGTTCAAAATTTCAGGTTTTTGATGAGAAATTTTAAGAAATTCTCCATATTTGGAGGTGAACTCTTCATTTTCTGGTGTATTGCTTTTGCGTCAAATGCAGCTGCTTGATTGAAAGCTGATTTTTTTTTTGCGATAGGCTTTGTTGTGGATCAATGTATTTGTATTTTAATCATATAGTCATTCATACAAATTCTGGGCAGTCCTGCTACTTTGAAAACTCACGGCTAAATTTGCTAATATAATCATTTGCACAATGGAGTGATAACAAGCTTATATTTATGAGCTTTATATAAACATTCTGTTTTTTGATTCAGCACAAGCTTTGAGTCAATCTGTTGTGTTGTGATGTTAACATGCTTTTTAACTTGTTTTCTATCAGACTGGATTTGCATTTAAGAAAGATAAATACACAAACTTCCTTTTGCACTTAAGGTATTTTGAAGCTCTTCTGAGGAACTTTTAGCTTGTTTATATTGATTTTGAAGATCCTCGAGTAAAAAGTTTAGTGTTGTAGCCCTGAAGCGCAGGATCCCCTCACAGGAGCTTTAAGATAAAGAATGCATCATAGTAAAGAGGTAAAGTTACTCTGACTTGATTTACTCTCTGATTCTTCACATGCCGATCATCACATGATTATCACCTCACATCTTTATTCGGATGTTTTAGTTGCTGCCCTTCTTGTTTGGGTCTCTGTTGCTATGAATAGGATTTTGACTAACAGTGAATTCATTAACCCAATCATAGCATGACATGACTGATTCTTTCAGCCAATGATTCGAACAGCCAATGACTTTCTGTGTCTGTGTCTGTGTGTCTCCCTCTTCCCACAGAAACCAGTAATGACTCAGGGCTCATGAAGAGGAGGCTCAGCGTTTTGTGACTGACTCATGTTTTGTGTTTAAATTTCTATGTTGATTGTTTCCTCTAGCTAAAAGTAGTCCATATTTTTAATTGGCGGTGGTCCAAACAATATTAGATATTGATATCTAAAATGCTTATCTTCACACTAACTTTGATGGACCTGCATCTTTTTGTTTCCACGTAATTTTTATCTAATGGCATGATGGTTGACTCATGTAACACATTCATCCAAATATGCAAAAGCACTCTCATATCGTATAATGCTTTGAAATCAATTATTTTTCTTGTTTATGCACATAGAAATTTTACAGTCAAAGCAAGTATTTGACTTTTTCTTTTACCTTATACACAGTATAAATATTTTCTTTAATGAGTTGTTTGAACATGTTTCTGAAGTTTCTACAGTTTTCATATGATGCTAAAGTTATTGGTTTAGACCTGAAATAGATATGGTAGCATGTGTCTTATATCTTTGCTGCAAAAGGTGAAGAAATTAAGATAAAATTAATGTTAATGTTCATAATTTTTAAAGAAAAGTGGACTAATCAGTAGAATTATGTTTAGAGTTTGCATCTAATCAAATGACAGTACTTTCTGCATTTTGCGTTGTTTTAAAAATACTGTTCAGATTGTGACCTGTCATACATTTTTTTGTTTTTTTATTTTTTGCATAACACAAATCTATTTATTTTTATTACTGCCATCTTCATAACTACGTCTGTTTTAATTCAATGCTGCAAAATACGTGGTTTGATTTTGTTAGGACTTGTTAATTTGATTTTGTCAGTTGTGCACTTGCAAAAGTATCTCAATGGTTTTCAATCAAATGCCAGTGACACTGCTGTCTTTTTCATTGAGTTATGCAAAGATTTTAAAGCCATATCCAAAGAATTGTTACTTTACCAACTATTGAGAGATGTTAATAACACCTGGATCACTACACAAGAATTTGTTCATAACCTCAATTCATTTTTCAAATATGTAAAAGTCTAATATTGTGTCCAGATTTTATGCCCCAGCCTGATTAAATTATTCCCAAAGTTATCCGCCTCATCATTTTTTTTCTTTTGTTTTGTTATGTTTCAACCACTTTTCATCTGCCATTAGTCATCAAACAGCATTTTCTACAGATGCTGGGAATATACAAACATCAAAAAATTTAAAAAAGTTGGAGTTGGTGGTGATTGTATTGTGTTACCCAGATCTCACAGGAGAAACATTTGAAACACTCGTATTTTTAAGCGGTGAGTTACATCAGTGCATCCACACTGCAGCCCCTCCTGTTGGAGTATAAAGAGATGACACAGCTGATTAACAAAGATCAACAGAGCCTCAGAGGTGCATACACACAGCAGGTGAGAAGAAAACATTCTTTTAACTTTTATTCTCACCACAGATTTGATTTGAGTCTCTGGGATTATAATCTTACTGTTGCTTCACATCCTCAGACAGAGAGGGATCTGCTCTGGCTCCAGTCCTCATCCCTTCACCTGTTCAGCCCCAGTTTTTACAGGTGAGAAACTGATTCTCAAGCTCTATTAAACAACACTTTCTACTCAAGAAGGTAAGTCTGTATTCATGTAAAATTTATTTAAAGTTTTGTTTAATTTCAAACTGAGATAGACTTTTATTGTGAAGAGTCAGAATAGCTCGCTTTGATGGCAGAGACCACTTCTTCAGTAATATATCTTTGTTATATTTTGAATATTATGTGAAGATGTTATCTCTAATACCTGTACTGTCAAGCATTAGAGGACAGTTGAATCTTAAGCAAATGCTTCAATCAAGTGTTGCAGACATTCATATATCAGTAATTATCAACCAGTAAATATCAATCATTCAGAGTACACAGTTGTAGATGCCTTTCTTATGCATATTTTTCAATGTAAGATTGATTTATTTTGATGACAGAGAATCATGCTGTGAATTACGTCTGGTTTATTTGTTTGTTTATGTATTTGTTTGTTTTTCTTCAGGTCAAACTGTCATGAGACTGTGTGCAGCTTTTATCGTCGTCCTGCTCTTGCTCTGTCAGGCTCTCGTGGATCTTATCAAGATGCTTCAACAAACATCAGAAGTAAGTTATATTTAAGATCCAGAGTTGCTAGAGATTCAAAAAGTTCTGATATTCTCTATTTTGCTCTACACACAAGGAAACTTACACCACAGTTATCTTTTTTTGGCAATAGTCATATCCTTGGTGCATACATTGAAAAAAGTTTCATTGTCATGTGTCTGTCATAAAACTGCTCTGTACAAATGTGTATGAATGAATGTTAAATATCACAATTAAGAAATGGACATTAAGTGAGTAAAGCATAAACCCTTGTATGAAAAAGAAAGAAAAGCATACACATGTTGAGGTTAAATAGCGCATCAGATAAGAAACTTGAACTGGACAATGGAGAAAAAGAATGTGGTTAAGGAGAAATAACTGTTGTGTTTTTACTGTAATGAATCTGTCTGAACAGCATATACTGAATGTGTGTGTTTATATAGATACATTTGTGTATATATGTTTATGAATGTATTTATGTATACGTATGTGTGTGTTAACATATTGTATTTTTTGCTCGGGACTTAAGGAGGGCCACTCAACAAGCCCTGAAGGGTTTCTTTGGCCCCTCCTACACATCTTTGTGGCAACTGTTTGTTGCTTTGCTCTGTTTTTTCTTTTGTGTTGCTTTTATATGTGCAATAAATAAGATAAAATAAAATAGATAAATAGATAAATGGGCTATAGTTGCCCATGAGGTGTGTGTATTGTTATTGTTAAAGGCAGTGATGGGCCCAGAGTGGGGCCCACTTATTGAAAAATGCATGTTTAAGTGCCCTCTGTAGAGTCTAAATATGATTTAAAGTGTATTTTTGGGAGCCAGAACACACACTTAGAGCCTCTTTAGGTGGTTCAAGCATGATGAACTGCTCAAGATGGGCTCTTTTTAACTTGCATCCTTCAAAATGTCTGTGCACTCCACTAGTTAATATCAACTTTAATTGTTCACCGGAGTAACATCCTGTTTATTCTTAGGCAGCAATGGTTGGTTTGCATGAAATTGTCTGATAATAATTCTCATTTGTGATGGAATCTGGGGTTTGTCTGCTCCTTGTTTTTCTGCTTGTTCATCCATGTTGTTCAGATCCAGACATCGATGCCTCCTGGTACACTGGCAGAGGGATCAGACCAGTGGGGAGGTTTGGACGAGGAGCTGCGTGGAGAAATCAGCATCTGGCTTTCATCTCAGTGAGAGCGAACAGACCAGCAGCTGGAGGTGACACCACCGTTTGGATCACTCACTGAAAATAATGTGGATAACTGAACATCTCCTCTGCTTTTATGCATCAATATTCACATCACTTTGACAGATATTCTCTTGAGATTTCTATTATGTGAGTTAGGGTCTGGATTTATACTTGCAAGTAAATGTTTCAAGTTGTTTACTTAAGATTATTTTCGAATTAATAAATAATTAATGCATGATGAGGAGTCTTTTAGTCATTTCTGACGTTACAGTTGACCACAGTATTGTTTGTGAGAATGATTTTCATGTTGTTTAGTGTTTCTAATCGTGAAACTATCACAGTTTTTGATTAAAATATTCAATAATATAAATATCAGTAACAGTGTAAAGTCTGCTGGTTAAGTATTGAAGCATTTTGAAGCCTTATCTTCAATTCTCAATTTCCTCTTGTGATTTGTTTGTCCTGATTTTGACTGTTTTTGTTTTAAAACACTTTAAAACAAAGAAACTGCTTACGACAATCACCCGAGGGCTTGCACATCTGCCTCACAAAGAAGTGTTTTATATTCGCAAGATTAATACACTCGTAATAAGAACCAAATCATCCACATATCATTGTGACTGTGTTTAATCCACTCAGTGTGAGGTGTTTCTTTGTTCCAAACCAAACAAGGACCAGCAGCCCTTTGGGGCTTTCTTTCGCTGATTGAAACCAAGCTCCTGTAAAGGCTGTGAGGACATCAGCAGGATCTCAGCACTGTTTTAAATCACTGTGCAATAAAAGTGCACTCTTGGGTCCATCCTGCAAAGAAAAATGTATGCTTTTGTATAAAGAACAGAGGGAGCAGGGAGCAGGCTGCAGGGGAGAAGAGTCTCTGTGAGGAGGTTTAAAATGAGCACATAAAAAACAGAAAACTGTTCCAACATGATACCAGAGGAGGTTTTACATCCTGACTGTATTAAAACGTAGAAACACAGCTTCTGTTGTTTTTGCTGAGTCATAGTATCACACTTTCATAAACAATACCCCCATCCCACATCACCCCTACGTCTATAAAAGAAAACATGGCAACAAATACACACTTAAATATAAAATTGCATGTGTCACTAAGTTTTTCCATCCAGTGGCGAAGCAAGATAACAGTCTCAGAGGAGGGAGACCACTCCAACTGTCCATGGAAAAGGCTTATTGTTACAAAAACAAAAGATTTTCACAGTCAGGGGGTTTTCACTGAGTCTCTAAGGGGACTTAAGCAGAAAAAAGGAAAATCCGTTTCTCGTGCGCATCAGAAAGTTTCACGTACTCACAAGAATGATTTTACTTAATAAAGTGTGGACGGTGTTGATGCTCATGGAATTACAAACAAAGATGTCCTCAACAATTATTACAAATTATTCATAGGTCCAACACCAGAAAGTTTCAGGTGCTCTGTTGATTTTACTCGGTTAAATATTATGTTGCATTTTTATCATGTCTGTCTTGCTAAATGCTGCTATCTACACATCACCTTTCAAATACCTTAAGTCTAACTTTATATGTAAGGAAAGCTACAAGCAGCCCAAATTTATGCAAATAGTCTCAATAATTGAAGGATTTTAGCTTAATAATGCCACTCACGCCCTGACCACAGCACGATGATGTTTAATCAATCATGATAACAAGCTGAGGGCTAGGACAAACAGATACAAACTTTCTTATCTTTCGTGCGCATAAATGCTCTTAATCTTCTTTGCAACTGCACCTAAATGCAATTACCATCAGTAACAAGAGTAATTTTTGTTAGATGCACGAGCCCGAGATGCCCGAGACTCAACAGAGGTGACTATTCTGGCCCCAACACTGACCTCTTCTTCTTGCTCCCTCACACAGCTACTTTTCTAATTACAGAAGAGTTTTTAATTAGCTACAGTTGTTTGAAATGCTTTGAAAGAATTTGGCATTTTGATTTTTTATGCATATTTTGAGAGTCTGTGGAGACAAGTTTTGTTGTTCAAAAAGGCTCTTGGAGCTCAGGATGCTTTTGGCTTTTCCTGTATGAGGTTTTTTGGCTTAATGAGTCACAGATATCCGCCGTTAAGGGCAACAGGCTCAAACTCAGATTTACTACAGGGTGACAAAATGCCCTGTTTTACATCCTGGTTGTTGTTTTTTTATAGAGTGCTGAAAATGTTCCAATTTTCACTGTTTTTCACACCTTTGCATCCCAAAAGATGATGCAGCAGCCCCCCCCCCCCTGTGCACACCACTGGCACACTTAGACAATTATCAACTTTAACATTTTTATTTTACAAGGCGTATTCATCTCTTGCGTCACTCTGCTCACACAGGTTTTAATATTGTTTCAACAACCAGGCCAGAAGAACAAACAAAGCCCACTGTTGGAAAGTGGAAATGCTTATCTGTGTTTTTTATTATAACTTCATTGAACTTGACAGTGTCTTTATTGTGTAAATTAAATTCAAACAAGGGGAACTACTCAATTCAACACTGCTTGGGGGATTTCCTCTCAGTGTGACCACAACCCTGTGAAAGCGAGGTAGGAGACAACGAAGAAAGGTCAATGTATCAATTCAACATGTGGCATAGACAAACAGTGAGGCCTTTTATTCCACACTCAGTGACAGAAATCAGTACATCCCATACTGAGCAGAGAAATAATCCCACTGGAACACAAATGATAGTTTCCATTCATTTGACCACAAATAAAAAAATAAAACTACATCTCATTTGAGAGTTTTTTTATGAACAGAGCAGCTCTTTTCTAATACAGCTTAAAATAGGGAGAACAACCAGCTGATTGAAGACAGGCAGCAGCAAAACCTTCAGTTACATCATGGTCCGACTTTGCAGCAGGATGCTAACAGGTTGGATGTGTTTCTTTCATGCAGATCCCCAAGAGGAGTCTCCTGCCACTCTAACAGCCCCCCCTGCTGCATGCCGATGCAGCCGTACACCCTGTGGGCTGAATCACAGCTGTGTTACCAAAGACATTAATTTTACTGAAAGACAGGGAAAGAAAAGAATCCTGGCAAATGATACATCCAGTCATGTTACTCCAATGATGACTGATCCTCATGTTTGTGTCTGCTGCTCTCTAGTGGAACAAGCTGTCTTTGTTTTTTAATTTTCTCTCCACCAGGCGACAAAAAACTCGACAAAATCATCTTTACTCACCAACATCTAGAAGCAGGTTGCTGACCTGATCCCCCGACAGAGCTGATGTCTCTAAGAAGAATAAACCTTTTTCATTGGCAAGTCTCTGTCCTTCCTGCAGCATAAAGAGACCAGAAACGGGAATGAGCATCCACTGATTTCATTTCAAATTTATTTATTTTTTTGTTTGTTTGTTTTGGTGTGTGAATTCTTTAAACTTAGGGGTAACCATATTGTGAACACCCAAAAAGGAGATACTGAGAGAAACCCTCATTAAAACGTACTGAGGAAATACTCAGAGAGCAAAAGCTGCATAACTCATACATCTATTTAAAACACTCTTTTTCTGTTAAGAGTAAACATTTTCTATATTATAAACACAAATATGTATAGAAGCAGATTTCGCCAGTGGAGATTGTTCTTTGTTTTGCCCACACTGAGTCAAAATTTCGAGATAGGGAGTCAAATAGATGAGCTCAAAAGTCAAAATTTCTACCTTTTCAATTAAAATTTTAACTTTGTATCATTTTCGCTTATAATCTGGAAATATGGACTTGGCTTTTTCAAAATCTCTACTTTTTTGTCAAAATTTTACTTCTTTTTGGATCATTTTCACTTATAATATCGAAATATTGACTTTGTTGTTTCTAAATCTCGACTTTTTTGTCAAAATTTTACTTCTATTCTTATAAGTTTTGCATTTAATCTCGAAATATTGACTTTATTTAAAATCTCTACTTTTTTGTACAAATTTTAACTTCTTATCTTGTAATTTGAAATCTTGTCATTATTTTGCCAGTATTATCTCAAAATTTAGACTTTTATCTCATAACTTTGACTTTTTATCCCAAAATTTTGACTTTTTAATTTCATACTTTTGACTTTGAGGTTGGCACATCGTAATAATACCAGTAGCCCAGTGCAGCAACTTATTTTAAATGTCAGTGGTCTGTAGAACAAGCTGAGAAAAAACCCAGGTATTTTCAGAAATTTGATAAAATCCCCCCCAGACATAATTTAAGGACATGTTCAGGCAAAAGAGGATGTTTGAGAGGACACTCTATTTAAACCAGACCATTCAGCTGCTGTATTTGTGTCAGGTCAAGATAAGGAAAGGCCATTATGTGTCTGTACCTGCAGTGGGACTTGCCGTTCCTCTGTCAGGTCTCCTTTGTTGCCTACCAGCCACACAACAGTACATTCTGGGGTGTAGTGTTTCTCCAGTTCTTTGAGCCACACTTGAGCTCTGATAAAAGTTTCCTGCAGCAACAGGAGGAGACATCAGCAGATGAAGAATGCACTGAAATTTTAAAGTCTAACATTGATCTGCTTGTACCCTTTTGCTGATGTCATAGACCAGCAGTGCAGCGTGAGCTCCTCTGTAGTAAAGTGGGGTGACACTGTGGTATTTCTCCTGTCCTGCTGTGTCCCAGATCTCAAAGCGGAGCGAGACATCACTGAGGTGAACCACCCGAGTCAGGTAAGCACCTGAGGAGAGAAACAGCATCATGGCACAGCACTCCAAAAACCAGAAATCTAAGCAATGTCTCTTATTTTTAGTATAACTTGGCTTATTAAAATTCATATGAGCCAATGCAACTGTCAAGAGAAGAAACAAGTCTGATTTTCAAGATGTTTTAAAAATAAGAAAAGATTGCTTCTCAAGTTTCTTGAAATTAGAATAATGTCTCAATACAAGAAACTTTTTCTTACCCCATGGACCGATTTTTTTTTAGCTTGTCACAAGCAATTCAGACATTAATTATTTTTTTAACACCTTGAAATGAGACATTTTTCTGGACTGGTCTGGTGCATATGGCTCAAAAAAGATAAATTTTACTAAGAATAAGAGAAAATGATTTTTAGATTTCAGTTTTTTTTCAGTGAGGAAGAGATTATTTTTTCACAGCTGAGTGTTAAAAGACAGTTTGACCCAATTATATATTTGGCAGTTTTGTATCAACAACTATAAAGCTATGTAAACAAATCAAAAATACATTTTGATATGTTAAAAAGACCAACAACAAGAGTTACATGCAAAGGTTAAGGTTTTGTTGATGATGGAACTATACTGCTGCACCATCCATCACATTTTATGTTTGTATAACCTGTACAAGTTACAGTTACTCTAGGGACACTCCTGATCCTTATTACTTTCATCACTCAAGGCCAATTAAAAATACAACTCACCAAATTGAAATTTGTTTTTTTTTTTTAAGTAATATGGTTTTTTAAATTGGTAAATTTTTTAGTTGAAAGGAACTTTTTTATATATATACTGCTTTTCTGATCTGTTCATGCTAATCTTAGATAAATGTCTCTGTTCCATATCTTCATAATTACTTAAAATATGGAAGAAACAGGGGACCTGGCCGTCTAGGTGCTTCCCACAAGGTTCACATTTGAGTAGGTGGCCCTTTATGGTAGCATGTCATTACTTACTCTCATTCTGTTTCTTACTCTATCCACTGTCCAATCCTCTCACATAAAAGGCATGAAAAGCCCCAAAAAATAGTAACTTCAAAAAACATACTTTAGTAAAACTTTCAGGCTGAAAAACCCAAATAGCAAAATAAATAACATCAAATAAAACAAGAAATAAAACTGATTCTAAAAAGGAATTGAGGAACTACATCTCTATAGATCCTCTTTCAGTGTTTATGAAAGGACTGTGATTCAAAGCTCAATAAGGTCACAACTCACAGCCAACCGTGGGCGTTGTATTCCTGAACTCATCCTTTACAAATCTCTGAGCCAGACTTGACTTTCCCACACCAGAGCTTCCCAAAAGGACCATCTTTACCCTGAGGGTTTGCACCAGTCTTCCCACACTGTCAATGCGGAGCCGAGCTCCAGGAACCCTGGGGAGAGTTTCCCCCATGAAATGTTACTTTCCTTTAAAACAGAGTAAAAAAAAAAATAGAAAAAAATCTGTCCTAGAAAGTCCTTAGATTCTGATCCAATGATCCTTGTGAAGAAGGAACAGCTACTCCAAACTGAGCCGTAGAGTTATCATGTCTTCTTTGAAGGAGTTTATTTGCTTCTGCTTAAGTTCGCTGAAAATAAAAGTAAAAGCAAAGTCCAGTCACAACTTGTAAAGCGCCAACAAACATTTTCACTTCCTACAACAGCAAGCCATAAACCCTCCAGCCAATTAAAAGTGAGCAAACATGCTTCATGTTGTGCCAATTCCACCTGCCACAATCAGAGTTTATTCTCCTGTACACTTATAAGGATTGCTGGTCTGATTCCACAGTCCAGTCTTATTTCTTCTGTGATCAGCTATTCTGTTTAAAAACATGTAGTTTAGATCGGACAGAAGCTGTGTTTTCAGCTCTAGTTTACCATTAACTAAACAAATCTCTTCCTGTGTGTATTAGCATGGCACTTTGTCAGCACAAGAGGGCAGCATTGTAATAACAAATCTGTAGTCTCTTGAACTTTAAATTTCTGTTTGTGCCCAAAATCCATCATTATAAAAGGGCTTCACTTTTATTTTAATCTTTTGTTCAAGCTAAACTTTATGATGAAGTATTCCTTTTAAATTTTGTGCCTAAAACTTTATGCAATATAAAAGCTATATACCTAAGGTCACCTGGTTAGACACTAAATTAGCAAAGCTGATATTTTACAGAAATGGCAAATAATTGAAAAGTACACTATGCAAAAATAAAACTGCACAAGTATCTAGCTACCAGAGTGATTGGTAATGAGGACATCAAAGTGAGGTGTAAAAATGACACAGGGAACTTAATCTCTGTATAATGGCTCACAGCAGTGACACCAAGAGATATAAAAGTACATGGCTCAGCTATAAATTGCACATGACTAGACACTTTGTAATGGGGCTCAACATCAACAATAAGGGATAACAATCTTGTCCATTCAAGCTGAGGTCATGCCTCTCTCTTTAAGAAACACAGGACCGATTTAAGAGCTGGCAGGTCATCATCAAAAATAGCAGAGAGGGTGTGAGAGAGTGTGATCGTCCAGGAAAAAGCACGGAGCTGTGGTCTCTCTCTGAAAGCTGAACCCTGAACCTCAAACATGCTTGGAGTCCTCAGACAGAGGTTGGTGGTGCGTTCATGTAATGAGAAAAACTCAGGGAAAATGATTCCCATCCCCAAATGGATATTTACACAAGGCATCTTCAAAGTAAAATTAAGCAAAGAAGTTTAACTAGAAAAGCAATTTCTGAAGAAATTGCGCTGTGAATGCAGAAGCTGAAGCAGCTTGCGCTGAACTGCTACTGCAGAATCCTGAATATGCTGAATGACTGAATTTATCTGAAAATGGTTGAATGAATCTTGAAAAAGCTTGCGCTGAACTGCTGAATGCAAAATGTTGAAGGAGAACTCTTGAACATGAACATGAAATCTTGGCTGAAAGGATGAATGGAATGAAACAATGTCCAAAAAGAAAATATAGATGGATGAATTAAGGAATCATCTGAATTAAAGAAAATGGATTAATAACAATGAAAGACATTTATATCACTAGAAAGTGTGTGTGTGTGTGTGTGTGTGTGTGTGTGTGTGTGTGTGTGTGTGTATGTGTGTATGTGTGTCTGTGTGTGTGTTTGTCTCTGTGTGTGTATGTGTGTGTGTGTTTGTATGTGTATGTGTGTGTGTGCTGTGTTGGTCAGTGATGCAGAGAAACAATCACTTGAGTATCTTTCTTCATCAGTGTTTTGATCTGTAGGTATAAACGTGTGTGAGATCACAGGTCTCCATGGTAACCTGCTCGTTAGGCTGTTTGAAGCTGCAGCTGTTTGATTTAACTGACAGACAGTTGATGAGGAGCTGGATTTGAGCCAGTGACAAGGGTGCGAATATCCATAGGCTGCACAGAATCCTTAAGGGCTAGCAGAAAACCAAAACTACCATTAGATTCCCAAGGCTCAGACGTATCTATTGGTGTAAATTTCATGTCTGTTGAGCCACAGGTTTTACCAGAAATGTGAGTTAAAAAAGTGTAACTTTTTCTCAATCTCTCAGAAAATCCCTTAAAAATTAACATTAGAGCAGATGGGGACAGATGATGACTTTCTGTGACAGTTAGCCACCTGCAGGCTTTGTCCTTTGTCCTTTTGGTGTCAAGGGTCATTAATCAGAAGCAGAACAAGATTACCTACGTTTTGAGCCCAAATTTGAGTATTTGGAGTGAAATTTGTGGCCCCAAGGCCTGTTTATCCAAAAAGTTTCCAGGTGATTTCTCTCCTGGTCCACACTCTAAAATTCAAATCCTCACTCTACAGTTTGAACATTCCACCACATACACACCAATGTTAAACTGCTGCAAGGGCTGAAAAACTTCATGACCTTTGAAGGAGTTTTATGAAGAAACTATAAATGCTAGAAAGAAGCTGAAATATACTGAAGAAAGCCAAACGATGGCTGAACATTTTGCAGGTAGAATGAAGTTTCTGGCTGAAAGTATGACTGAATGAGAAGGGTCTGAATGAGGCTGAAGTAATTCCCTGAAATCCTCAGAATCTGAACTTTTTACAGTCATTCCAGATGGAAGAAAAATTGTGAAAAAAGTGAAATATCTCTGAAAGTATAAGTGAAACCAGTCTGAAAAGTCATAGCGCACCAGTCCTGAACGAGCCGGTCGTTTTGAAGTTTGAACGGTGAAAATCGGTTGAAATTTGTGGGAGAAGAAGCGATCCAAAAAAGTGGGCGGAAAACGGAAGAAGAAAAAGAAGAACTAGAAAAGCAATTTCTGAAGAAATTGCGCTGTGAATGCAGAAGCTGAAGCAGCTTGCGCTGAACTGCTGAAAGCAGAATCCTATATATGCTGAATGACTGAATTTATCTGAAAATGGTTGAATGAATCTTGAAAAAGCTTGCGCTGAACTGCTGAAAGCAGAATCCTGAATATGCTGAATGACTGAATTTATCTGAAAATGGTTGAATGAATCTTGAAAAAGCTTGCGCTGAACTGCTGAAAGCAGAATCCTGAATATGCTGAATGACTGAATTTATCTGAAAATGGTTGAATGAATCTTGAAAAAGCTTGCGCCGAACTGCTGAATGCAAAATGTTGAAGAAGAACTCAGGAACATGAACATGAAGACTCGGCTGAAAGGATGTGAAATAATGTCCAAAATGAGAATATGAATGGTGAATTGAAGAATAAATGGAAAAGAAAGGAAATCAATGAATCACAATGAAAGAATTTTTTATCCCTAGAAGTTGTGTGGGAATTATCAGAATTATCAGATGTTTGAGACAGTGAAGTGTACGTGTGTGTGTGTGTGTGCGTGTGTGTGTGTGAGAGAGAGAGAGAGAGAGCTTGTGTGTGTGTGTGTGTGTTGTGTGTGAGTGTGTGTGCTTGTGTGTGTGTTTGTGCGTGTATATGGTTAATGTGCTGATGTGTGTGTGTGTGTGTGTGTGTGTGTGTATGTGCGTGTGTTTGGTGTGTTTGTGTGTGGGTATATGTTTGGTGTGCTGGTGTGCTGTGTGTTGGTCAGTGATGCAGAGAAACAATCACTTGAGTATCTTTCTTCATCAGTGTTTTGATCTGTAGGTATAAACAGGTGTGTCAGATCACAGGTCTCCATGGTAACCTGCTCGTTAGGCTGTTTGAAGCTGCAGCTGTTTGATTTAACTGACAGACAGTTGATGAGGAGCTGGATTTGAGCCAGGGACAAGGGTGCGAATATCCATAGGCTGCGCAAAATCCTTAAGGGCTAGCAGAAAACCAAAACCACCGTTAGATTCACAAGGCTCAGAAGTATCTATTGATGTAAATTTCATGTCTGTTGAGCCACAGGTTTTACCAGAAATGTGAGTTAAAAAAGTGTTACTTTTTCTT
>RPOG01004669.1:0-41381 GCA_008086565.1 Thalassoma bifasciatum
TTAATAGAGCAGCTCTGCTTCCATAGATTTAATTCTCCCCTTGAGCTCTTGAGCAGTTTCTCCTCTTTTTCTGTTTCTCTTAGTCATACAGAAAGAAAGAGAGAGAGAGAGAGCGACTCAAACCGGGGTGTTTTCACGCGGGGATTCGGCAAATCTTGTCAAGTGAATAGGATTGAAGTCTCTTCGTGTTCGTCTCCCCGCACAAACGCCCGGAGGGGGGAGGGGGCTGTCTGTGGGTTTGTGTCAGGCAGAGCGAGCGACACCGACAGGAAGAGGCAGGCAGACGCTCACGCGCACAGGTAGAGGAGGAAAAACAAGCGGTTGAACTCAGCCCAAAGGCTCCGCAGAGATCACACGGCTAAAAATAACCAGGCATCAGAATCAGGGAACAGAAGCACTGACTGTTCCCAAACACAGACGTAAAAAGAGGGTTTAAAAACGTGTGCTAACATCACTTAATGTGTTTAATGAGCGTGCAGCGTTTGCAGCGTTTGCAGCGTTCCTGCTGTCGTTTACTGTACTTAAAGAGGACAGCGAGGGTTTCCTGAAGAAGCCGTACGGGAGTTTCCCCTTCACTGATAAAACCTCAGTGTGCTCATTATTGCACTTCCTCAACCGCTGCAGACGCTAAAAACCTGCAGCATCATCCTGTTTGTCAGCGTGAAGTTATTCACCGTGTGACCTGAGCTTTGGTTTTAGCTTCAGGAAACCTGCTTCTCAGAAAATTTGAGGAATCAAGCTTCATGCAAAGGATTTTTTAGTAGAATTCACTGGGCTATGAAAGTACGACAGAGGATCAGGGCCACACAACAAATATAAAAAAGGAACTTTACAAGATAAATCCAATAAACTGACGAGAATTAAGTCAAAAATTTATAAGAATTGAGTCGTAAACTTACAAGAATACGTCATGAAATTAAAAGAATGTCTTAAACTTACGTGAATAAAGTCATAAACTTACAAGATCAATACCATAAACGTATAAGAATGAGGTCATAAATTCACAAGAATAAAGTTGTAAACTTACAAGAACAAAGTCGTAAAGTTACGAGAACAATATTGTAAACTTACAAGACCAAAGTTGTAAACTTACAAGAACAAAGTTGTAAAGTAACAAGAACAAAGTTGTAAAGTAACGAGAACAAAGTTGTAAACCTACGAGAACAAAGTTGTAAACTTACGAGAACAAGGTTGTAAACTTGCAACAACAAAGTTGTAAACTTACGAGAACAAAGTTGTAAACTTGCAACAACAAAGTTGTAAACTTATGAGAACAAAGTTGTAAACTTACGAGAATAAAGTCGTAAACTTACAAGACTTAAGTCGTAAACTTACGAGAACAAAGTTGTAAACTTACGACATTGATGCCATTAACTTACGAGAATAAAGTCATAAAACTACAAGAATTATGTCGTTAACTTATAAAAATACATCATACAATTGTGAGAATGTCTTAAACTCACAATAACTAAGTTGTAAACTTACAAGATTGATACCATAAACTAACGAGAAAAAGGTCATAAACTTCTGAGAATAAAGTTCTTAACCCTTGAGAATTAAGTCGTGAAATTACAGGAATTAAGTCGTAAACTTACGAGATCAATATCATAAACTTACGAACATAAAATCATAAAGTTACGGGAATTAAGTCGTAAACTTTTGAGAATAAAGTTGCAAATTTACGAGAAGGCATCATAAACTTTTGAGAATGTCGTAAACTTTCAAGAAATAAGCTGTACAACTACAAGAATAAAGTCGTAAACTTATGAGAAAATAGTCGTAAACTTATGACATTAATACCACAAACTTTTGAGTATGAAGTCATGAACTCAGGAGAATAAAGTCGTTGATGTAGAAGAATAAAAATTGTAAATTTACGAGATTAATCCCCTAAATTTACAAGAATAAAGTCATAAATTTACAGGAATTAATTCGTTAACTTACAAGAAATTGGTTGTACATTTACGAGATTTATCCCATAAATTTACGTAAATAAAGTTATAAACCTACTAGGAATTAAGTCGTAAATTTACAAGAATAAAGTTGTAAACTTATGGGATTAATACCACAAACTTAGGAGAATGAAGTCATAAATTTAAGAGAATGAAGTCGTAGATTTACAAGAATTATGTGTAAATTTATGAGATTAATCCTATGAATCAATGAAATCAATGAAAATAAATGCCATTCCTCTGAACCACCAATCAAGTATCAAGACCATAAAAAAATGACTTAATTAGTTTTTAAAGGAGCCAAAAGTTCTGCTTCCTTTTCCCTGTGAACATAAAACTGATTAAACAAACTTTTGTCGTCTTTCTCAGATTTGAACGGTCAATCCTTAGAGATTATCTGGTATAGATAATCTCCAGAGACGTCTCTTTAGGAATTCAAACTATGTGAGTTTGACCTTCTTCTGGTAGTTTCTGAAGAACTGACTGATACTCGACTTAAAACACGTCATAATGAGATTAAAAAGCTGATTGTGTGTTTTTTTTAAAAGGGTTAATCCAGGAAAAGAGTCCACTCCAAAATACTGGAATGTTCCTTTAATTCTCCACTGGTTAAACTGATCCTGTTACATTCCTCAAAACTACAACAGCATAAAAAAAACCCCCATCGTTGGGTTTTAATTCCAAATGTGCTGCAGCGTCAGCCCGTGTGAACTGGATTCTTGAGCTAATTTTGGCGTTTTCCTCCGTGCTAGCGTGGCGGCGAATCCCGTGTGACTGAGGAGGATTAAGTAAAGAGAAGCGAGGAGCGAGGGAGGAGGTTTAGAGTGTTAATCAGGAGAGAAACGGGAGCAGGAAAATGAAATTAGTGCAGCAGAATGGAAATGTAAGCAAAGAAAGAGAAGTGGAGTGTGTGGGATTCAAAGGTGGATGAAAAGGCGAGAGGGGAAAACGTAGATCGATGCTTCGCCAGATGTGACCTCTGTCTCCTCCGCTTGATCCGACCACCTGCTTTTTTCTCACAAACTCCAGAAAACCACATCAACGCAGACGCAGAAAACACCGTGAACTCTGGGTACCAGGAACTATCCGCTCCCATTGTGACGTTTGTAACAATGGAGCTCAGATCAGAGACGACAGAGAAAGTCAGTGTTGGGGATGAGATCATGTTTTCAGAGGAAACGTGGTTGTTAGAGGAGAAATATAGAGACGCAGATTAAAACAGACGCTTCTCAATCCAGGATACTGTATTCGTCCTTCAACGGGCGTCTCAAGGCGAGCGAGCCGGCGACGGAATAACAACGAGATGATTCAGATATAAGCGTCTGATAACGCTCTGTGACAATGTCAGAGAGATTTTAAGATTACACACCGGACACGACTCTCCTGGTGGGATATTTCTGAGCTGTTTAATCTGAGTTTAAGACGCCGACAGCTCCTGAAAATTAGTTTTAATCTCTTTTTGATTCAGTCTATGCTTCTGATTTGTTCAATCTCATTGGGAAACACTAATTTCCAGTCACGTCTGCTTATTTATTTACTCAGGGACTGCATGTACGATGACAATGCATTAAAAAATCAGAAGGCCTGTTAGTCAGGAAAACAGGAGGACAGTTAGTGAGATGATCAAAGACATGTTAGACAGAAAAACAAAAGCTTGTTACTCAGATAATCAGGAGGCCTGTTAGTCAGAAAGTCAGAGACTTCATTGTAAGGAAAATTGAAGTGCAATAGTCTCTAAAATAGGAGGACTGTTAGCCAGAGTGCAGATAAGTCAGAAGACTGTTTCTTGGAAAATCAGAAGGGCAGTTTGCCAGAATTTCAGAAGGCCTATTAGTTTCATTTCCAAGGGCTTGTTAGACAGAAAATCAAAAGCTTGTTACTCAGTTGATCAGGAGGCCTGTTAGTCAGAAATTCAGGAGGCCACCCAATCAAAAAACAAGAAGGTCTGTTAGTCAGAAAATCAGAAAGTTTGTTGGTCAGAAAATCTGAAGACCTGTTAGTCAGAAAGTCAGAGACTTCATTGTAAGGAAAATTGAAGTGCAATAGTCTCTAAAATAGAAGGACTGTTAGCCAGAGTGCAGATAAGTCAGAAGACTGTTTCTTCTTCTTGGAAAATCAGAAGGGCAGTTAGTCAGTAATCCAGAAGGCCTGTTAGCCAGAAGATCAAAATGCCCATGAGCCAGGAAATCTGAGGGCCTGTTAGTCAGAAAATAAGACGACTCCTTAGTCAGTCACAATAGGAGGACTGTTAGCCAGAAGGCCCATATCTTAGAAAGCCTGTTTCATGGAAGATCAGAAGGGAAGTTAGTCAGAAAATTATAATGCCTGTTAGTCAGAAAATCTTGAGGCCTGTTAGTCAGAAAATGAGACCCCTTAGTCAGACATAATTGGAGAATTGTTAGCCATAAGGCCCATATTTTAGAAGGCCTGTTTCGTGGAAGATCAGAAGGGCAGTTAGTCAGAAAATTATAATGCATGTATGTCAGAAAATCAGAAGGGCTGTCAGTTATAGACTTAGAGGGCCTGTTAGTCAGAAAGTCAAAGGCCCTATTGGTTGAACCAAAGAAGACAGTTGGTAAGATAATCATGAGGCCTGTTAGTCAAAAAGTCCAGAGGCCAACAAATCGGATAACTGGAAGGTCTGTTTGTCTGAAAATCAAAAACCTGCAAGACAAAAAATCAGTATGCCTGTTAGTCAGGAGGTCTGTTCGGCAGAAAATCAGAAAGCTTGTTGGTGAGTAAAATTGAAGACACAATCATCAGATAATTAGAAGGACTGTTAGCCAGAAGGCCAATAAGTCAGAAGACACATTTCTCGGAAATTCAGAAAGCCTGTTAGTCAGAAAATTAGGAGACCTGTTAGTCAGAGAGTCAGGAAAACAGAGGGACTGTTAGTCAGAATACCCATCAGTCAGGAAATAAGTTTTGACTCCAAATGTGGAGTTGTTGTTCCTGCAGGACGTGGAGCTGTTGCTCGTTGCTCTGCAGTCGTAGATTAGACTCAGTTTTATGTTTTTTTTCTGTATCAGGTGGACGCGATTGTTCAGGGTTAGAGAGAAAAACAACCTGAACGGCTGTTTCTGCTCCAGATCACAGGAGCAGAGATAAAGCCGAGGCCTCTGTGTGTGTGTGTGTGTGTGTGTGTGTGTGTGTGTGTGTGTGAGTGTGGATTCCTGCAAATTGTCTCTATGAAGAGACTCTCATGTCGCATTATCTTTCCTCCATCACTTCCTCCTCACGCTCTCTCACCTCTGCCTTCACTTTTTCCCTCTCCTGGTCTGAGATCAGCGGCGTCTAAAGCTTTTCCACTCTGCCTGATTAAGTCAGTGCATGTTCCCTCTTTACATTATCACACACACACACACACACACAGGCGTCCCCACAGACCTCATCAGTCCTCCTCACACACTCCAGACCTGATGAAAAAACATGAGCTCTGTGGAAAAGGAGCAGAGATGGACGAACGAATAGAGGAGAAAAAGCCACCACTTACTTTTTACATCCACATTCTGCTACAACCGGGCAATTAAGCGCAAATTAGAGTAAACCACAACATGTTCTGCTGCAACAATCTGAAGTCAAAGTGTAATATTTCTTTAACCTTAAATGGGTCAGAACACCAGATAATTTTTTTTTTGCAGCAGATGTTTTCTGCTGTGCGTCAGTTACTTAACCAAAGTGACACTTTTTTGAAAACTACATTGGACAGAGAAAGAATCTAAGAGGTAAAAAGAGGCAAAAAAAGCAAGAAGAAGCGGGAAAAATAAGTTGGAGGAAACAATGGTAGAAAAAAAGCAGCAAAAGGTGCAAAAATTAAGAGAAAAATTGAGAAATGGTCAGAAAATTGTCCAAAAAAATACAATTGAAAAGTGACAAAAATTGTGAAAAAGCAGCAAAAATAGATGTAAAGATGCAAAATGAGGAGAAAACTTAGAAGATGGTCAGAAACCAGCAAAAATAGACCAAAAAATAAAAGTGAAAAGTTACTAGAATGGTCATAAAGCGGCAAAAATGGGTGAAAAGGTGCAAAAATTAGAAAAAAAGGAAAATGGTTGGAAAGCAGCAAAAATAGTACAAAAAATATATAAGTGAAAAGTGACTAAAATCGTGAAAAAATAAGTCACAATTTTCTAATGATCTTATAAAAAGTAATACAGGCCATATTCCCTCTGTTAAAAATACTAATAAAAAATGCCTGTGTTAATTTTTTTTCTTCTTTATAAAGTTGAAATATTTCCAATAAAAAGTCAAATTCATGAGCTGAAAAGTCAATTTTTTTGACTTTTTTCTCATTATTTTGACCTCTGAAATCATTAACTTCTAATCTCAAAGTTTCTACTTTTTTTTAATTATCATTTCTACTCTTTATCTCAAGATTTCTACTTTGATCTCAGAATTTTAAACCTTTTCTCCTCATAGTTTCAACTTTTTATCTCACAATTTTGACTTGATACGGCCCCAAAAAATTTCAACAAAGTTAAGTATTCATATTATTTTTTTTAATTTGTGTAAAGGGGCTTCCATAATTATGCTTTACCACATCCTTAAAGAAAAAGAAGATATAAATGTATATATCTATTATAAATATTAGTGTTTTTTAGAACAAGCTTAGAAAAACTTTCATATTTTAGGAATTTTATAAAATATCCCATTATTTTCTGAGACACTGGATTTTGAGTTTTTTTCACTTGTTGGCTATAATTGACAACATTTACAGAAATAAAGGTTTGAAATAATTCACTTTGTGTATAATAAGTGTTGAAATTCTGAGATGAAAAGTCCAAGTTTTGTCTTAAGATGGGCAAAAAAAATCTCAGCAAAGCAAGTTTTTCAATTTTTTTTTCTTAACTGGCGGAATCGGGTTTCCATAATTTGGGGTTAAAGTGGCAGAAAAAATAATCACTAAGGTTTGCAGAGGTTGTCAGGCTTTAATTCGATTATCTTTGCAAATAGTTCAGCTTTAACGCCGTGCGGTGAGTCAGCGACTCAGCGACTCAGCGATGGGGTAAAAAAGTGAGTTGCAGAGAGATAGCGAGCGGCGTGGAGGCCTCAGTCAACACGCTGATTCGGTCATACGTCTGGAACATTTCCCAGCAGGCATTGAAAACGGCGTGATTTATCCTCACTCCTCTCAGCGCGCGGCAAACTGCAATTCAGAAGCACTCAGTTAGCGGCTAAACGCGGCTCCGCTCGGCTGTCGTTCACCGCTCTAAATGGATGTGTTGTGCCGTAATGTTCTCGGTGTATTACATTACTCTGGACTCATTTATATCGACTGAAGCACCTGGTGTGTGTGTCAGCGTGAGTGTGTGTGAAGGAAACAGTGAACTGGCTTTATTGAAAGTGCAGCACACACACACGCCCCTGATTATGATGATGAAGTCTCCCATCGGGACTCTCCCTGCTACAGTACGTCTAATGAGAAGCCGTTTCCGTAGTTACCAGGTGTGAGAGCCGGCAGCCCGTCACGTCCTGTGGTGAGGAACAAAGGCTGCGAGGAGGAGGAGGAGGAAGGTTGGAGGTAGAGGTGGAGGAAGAATGAAACAAACGTGGATGGAGAGATCGATGTGTGTATTTGTGTGTGTTCGTGCACCGTAGGGCTCTTTGTGTGTGTGTGTGAGTGCTACCTGTTGTGAGTGGAGATAGTGAATCTTTATAAAAAGCTTCAGGACTCGTTTGGGTTCAGATCAATCTGAGCTAAAGTGGTGAGAGCAGAGAGGAGGAGCCGGTCGTCACACTCACTGGAAATGAATTCATGTCTGCTCGCAGATAAAAGAGGGTTTGATGCTCGTCGATGAATTTACGATCACTAATCAGTCCTGTTATTTGACCGGTTGTTGAAGACAATCGGTCAGGAGTTCATACACCACACACTCGTAATTCTGTAACCCAAACTCCAGACTAAAAACAGAGGGCTTTATAGTTGTGTTTCGACCTGTTAGTTCCTTTTAAACAATCCTGATTAAAGGTTAAAAGTTCCTGATCAGTAATGAACAGTTAAACAACAATTAAACCCTTTCGTTGGAAATGAACCAAACAAGTCGTGTAGCACTGCAAAAAGCCTGTTAGCATCAAGGAAATGCACACTGAAATGGTTTTAATGGAGCTTTATTTCACTGCAGAGAGATTTGTTGGAAGAAGACGAGCTAAGAGCCTTTGCATTGAGACCTAAAAGCCATGGCAAAAAAACGTGGGTCAAGAGATGGCACCCAAAAGTCTAGGCTTGAAAACTGTTGCCTAGAAACCTTGGCCTAAAAGCCAAAGTCCAGTCTTGACCTAAAAGTTTTGGCCTGAGAGTTGTCTCCTAAAGGCCAAAACCCAAAAGATGTCGCTTAAAAAACATGGGCCAAAAGCCTTGGTCTAAAACCATGGTCTAGGAGAGGTCATCTTAGAGTTTTGGCTTGAAGCATTTCACCTAAAAGCCATGGCCTAAAACCAAGGACCAGAGTGTCACCTAAAAGCTTTTGCTTGAAAACTGTCACATACAAATCTTGGCCTAAAAGTCATGGCCTACAACACATCACCTAAAAGTCTTGGCCTGAGAGTTGTCACCTACAAGCCGTGGCTGCAAAGATGTCGACTAAAAGCCAAAGTCAAAAAACCTTGGCCTTAAAGCTGTCATGGAAAGGTGAGGACCTAAAAGCCTCAGCTAGAGAGTTCTCAACTAAAAGCCATGACCTAAAAGCCAAAAAGATGTCATCTTAAAGCCATGGCCTGAATCATTTTACCTACAAGCCATAACCTTGCTTAAAACCAAGAGTGCAAAGGTGTCACCTAAAAGCTTTCCCTTGAAAACTATCACGTACAAACCTTGGCGTAAAAGCCACTGCCCATGAGACGTCAATTGAAAGTCTTGGCCTAAAAGCTGTCATGGAAAAGCCAAGACCTTAAAGCCTTGGACTTAGAGTTATCACCTAAAGCCTTGGTCTAAAAGTCATGGTCGCAAAGATGTCACCTCAAAACCATGACTTAAAAGTCTTGGCCAAAAAGATGTCAACTTAAAGGCCGTAGCCCAAAAGCCATGCCAGAAAAAATGTTGCCTAAAATCTAGGCCTAAAAGCCTTGACCTCAGAGTTGTCACCTACAAGCCATGGGTGTAAAGATGTTGACAAAACGCTATGGTCAAAAAGCCTTGGCCTTAAAGCTGTTATGGAAAAGTAATGACCTAAAAGCCTCAGCAAGAGAGTTCTCAACTCAAAGCTTTGGCCAAAAAGCCATTTCTGAAAAGATGTCATCTTAAAGCCATGGCCTGAATCTTTTTACCTACAAGCCATAACCTTGCTTAAAACCAAGAATGCAAAGGTGTCACCTAAAAGCTTTTCCTTGAAAACTGTCATGTGCAAGCCATGGCCTAAAATCAAGGGCCAAAAGATGCCACTTAAAAGCTTTTGCTGGAAAACTATCACGTACAAACCTTGGCGTAAAAGCCACTGCCCATGAGACGCCAATTAAAAGTCTTGGCCTAAAAGCTGTCATGGAAAAGCCAAGACCTTAAAGCCTTGGCCTTAGATTTGTCACCTAAAGCCTTGGTCTAAAAGCCATGGTTGCAAAGATGTCACCTCAAAACCATGACTTAAAAGTCTTGGCCTAAAAGATGTCAACTTAAAGGCCGTAGCCCAAAAGCCATGCCCGAAAAAATGTTGCCTAAAATCCATGGCCTAAAAGCCTTGGCCTCAGAGTTGTCACCTACAAGCCATGGGTGTAAAGATGTCGACTAAAAGCCAAAGTCAAAAAGCCTTGGCCTTAAAGCTGTTATGGAAAAGTAATGTCCTAAAAGCCTCAGCTAGAGAGTTCTCAACTAAAAGCCTTGACCTAAAAGCCCAAAAGATGTCATCTTAAAGCCATGGCCTGAAACATTTCACCTAAAAGCCATAACCTACAAGCCTTGGCCTAAAATCCAGGGCCAAAAGATGCCACTTAGAAGCTTTTGCTTGAAAACTATCACGTACAAACCTTGGCGTAAAAGCCACTGCCCATGAGACGTCAATTAAAAGCCTTGGCCTAAAAGCTGTCATGGAAAAGCCAAGACCTTAAAGCCTTGGACTTAGAGTTATCACCTAAAGCCTTGGTCTAAAAGTTATGGTCGCAAAGATGTCACCTCAAAACCATGACTTAAAAGTCTTGGCCAAAAAGATGTCAACTTAAAGGCCGTAGCCCAAAAGCCATGCCCGAAAAAATGTTGCCTAAAAGCCTTGGACTCAGAGTTGTCACCTACAAGCCATGGCTGCAAAGATGTTGACAAAACGCTATGGTCAAAAAGCCTTGGCCTTAAAGCTGTTATGTAAAAGTAATGACCTAAAAGCCTCAGCTAGAGAGTTCTCAACTCAAAGCTTTGGCCAAAACGCCATTTCTGAAAAGATGTCATCTTAAAGCCATGGCCTGAATCATTTTACCTACAAGCCATAACCTTGCTTAAAACCAAGAAAAAAAACCCTTTTCCTTGAAAACTGTCATGTGCAAACCTTGGCCTAAAAGTCATCCAGTTCAACACGTCACTTAAAAGTCTTGGAAAAGCCAAGACCTAAAAGCCTTGGCCTAAGAGTTGTCACCTAAAGGCCATAGCCGAAAAGATGTCGCTTAAAAACATTGACCTAAGAGCCTAGGTCTAAAATCAAGAGCCAAATGATGTCACCTAATAATTTTTGCTTGGAAACTGTCACATACAAACCTTGGCCTTAAAGCCATGGTCTAAAAGGAGTCAGCTCAAAGCCATGGCCCACAAGAGGTCACTTGAAAACCTTGGTGTAGAAGATGTTATAGAAAAGCCAAGATAAAAAAAAGCCTTGGCCTTAGAGTTGGCACCTAAAGCCTTGGTCTAAAAGCCATGGTCAAAAAGATGTTTCCTCAAAACCGTGACTTAATAGTCTTGTCTTAAAAGATGCCAACTTAAAGGCCATGGTCAAAAAGCCTTGGCCTTAAAGCTGTTGTGGAAAAGTAATGACCTAAAAGCCTCAGCCAGAGAGTTCTCAACTTAAAGCCTTGTCCAAAAAGCCATTGCTGAAAAAATGTCACCGAAAAAGCCCTGGCTTAATAGATATTAGGGCAAACCATGGCCCAAAAGATGTCACCCAAAAGCCCTGGTGTGGGAGCTGTCACTTGATTGTCTTGGCCTTAAAGCCATGGCCTAAGATATGTCCGTTAAAAGCCATGACCTTGAGACCTTGGCCAAAATGCATTTGCTGAAAAAATGTCAACAAAAAAGCCTTGGCCTTTGAGTTATCACCTTAAGCCTTGGTCTAAAAGCCATGGTCAAAAAGATGTGTCCTCAAAACCATGACCTAATAGTCTTGTCTTTAAAGATGCCAACTGAAAGGCCGTGGTCAAAAAGCCTTGGCCTTAAAGCTGTTGTGGAAAAGTAATGACCTAAAAGCCTCAGCCAGAGAGTTCTCAACTTATGGCCTTATCCAAAAAGCCATTGAGGAAAAGCTGTCACCTCAAAGCCCTGGCCCAAAAGTATTTAGGGAAAACCAAGGTCCAAACGATGTCACCTAAAAGCCCTGGCTTGCGAGTTGTCACTTGAATGTCTTGGCCTTAAAGCCATGGCCTTAAATATGTCCGTTAAAAGCCATGACCTTGAGACCTTGGCCTAAAAGCCTTGGCCAAAATGCATTTGCTGAAAAATGTCAACAAAAAAGCCTTGGCCTAATAGTCGTTAGGGAAAACCATGTCCCAGATCTTGTCACTTATAAACCTTGGCCTAAGAGTTGTCAAACCAAAACCAAAAGGCCATGGCCCAAATGATGTCGCCTAAAAACTCTGGCCTGGAACGTTTCAGTTAAAAGGTCTCCAGTTTACAGGGTCACTCTTTAAAGTGGAACACCGGGAGCAGACAGAGACACATTCACACTATCAGTCTCAAAGAAGAACATTATTTAGAGGATACTAAACCACATTCATTACAAACCACTTCCCCTCAGGTCGGGCTGTTTTCAGGGTTAGATTTATTACCCAGAACTAAATTTAGACCTTCGTTCTTACGCTTGAAATTTGTGAGGGTCATATTTGTTTTTCAAAGAAAAGGATTGTTTAGTTTGCTTCACGTGCTTCACATCAATCATTGTTTCTAGAGAGACAAAGATGCTTGATGAAAATGTAAGTAACTGAAGAAATACACCATCAAAGATGCTGAGCTGTGACAGTTTTGTCCATCATCACGGTGGAAAACTTGACGGATGAATTGCTGCATAAATCAGCCGCGTTAGGACAAACAGTCCATTCCTCCAGAGTTTACAGAGTTTAAGATTTACGCCTGTTTTTCTCGTGTACATCTCAATAAAACAGTATCTTCTTGAGCCGTTCTTATCTGTAGTTTCTCAGGCGTCCGTCCAACGCCTGAAGGTTCAGTTTTCCTGCCGGTTCAGCGAGCGAGTGACACCTGAACTTCAGCTCAGGAGGAAAAAAGAAAAAAGAGAGAGAGCAGCTGCTGAGGAGGAGGAGGAGGTTAAAGAAAAGTTCTCGCAGCTTTAGAAACCGTCCTTCACACTTTATTTCCATTCAGCTGTAGCGTGTTTGTCTGTCCTCGGTTCGTCTGCCCGTCTGCGTTTCTCCGTCTCTGTGCGAGGAAAGCAATTTGCCGTTGTTGTCGATCAGGGTTATCAGACCTTTATAAAACAAAAAAAAAGCGTTCTCTGCTTTTCCTTTCCTCACTTCTCCTCCTGCTTTCTCTCCACAGATTTGATCCACTGCACCAACGAGATGAACGTGAACATTCCCCAGCTGGCCGACACGCTGTTCGAGCGCACGGCCAACTCCAGCTGGGTGGTGGTCTTCAAAGCCCTGATCACCACCCACCACCTCATGATGTACGGCAACGAGGTAATAAAACACACCAACACACACACAATCACACACAATCAGCTGAAAATCCCCATTAGGACTGAGCGATTTGTTACAATCATTCAATTAGTACTAATTTTCCTTACATTGCAATTGTGATTTATGGTGCGTTTATTGTTGGGTTCCCCATTATATGTGGTGTTATCAATTGCTTTATTGAAGGGGATGATATTTTTATGGTTTCCAGATAATAAAAACCTAAAATTCAGCATCTAAGAAAGTTAGAATATTACATAAGATTAATAAAAAAGGAGATTTTAAACAGAAATGAAAGGCCTTGGGAAGTTTTGCGACCGTTTTTTCAAGTTTTCCTCCCATTTTTTTGCCAGTTTTTGCTGCTAATTTGCTACCTTACGCCAATTTTCCCAGTTTTGCCAATTTGTGTTGCTTGATGTCCATTTTAGTCACTTTTCACCCTTTTTTTGTTCCATTTTTGCCACTAACTGATTATTTTCCAAGGTATCTCCCAATATTCTCGCCAATAATTAAGCTTCTAAGAAAGTTAGAGTATTGAATATTACATAAGATCAATAAAAAAGGAGATTTTAAACAGAAATTACAGGCCTTTGGAAAGTTTTGCTACTTTTTTTCAAGTTTTCTTCCCATTCTTTTTGCCAATTTTTGCTACCATATGCCAATTTTCCAAGTTTTGCCAACATTTGTTGCTTTATGTCCATTTTCGTCACTTTTCACCCTTTTTTTAATTCCATTTTTGCCACTTACTGATTATTTTCCAAGGTATCTCCCAATATTCTCGTCAGTTTGGACTCCAGATAACGAATCCAAAAATTCAGCTTCTAAGAAAGTTAGAATATAAGACAAGATTGATAGAAAAAGGAGATTTTAAGCAGAAATGTCCAGCTTCTGGAAAGTTTCTCTACTTTCTGACCATTTTTCCAGTTTTCCTCCCACTTTTTCGCCATTTTTTTTGTCAATTTTCTGCAAATTTTCCATGTTTTGCCAATTTTTGTTGCTTTAGGTCCATTTTAGTCACTTTTTTGTTGTGTTTTGCCTCTCTTTACCACTTAGATTGTTTGCACGAGCTCTTGAACTTAATACCCCCCAAACTGCTAAGTTAGAAAAAAACTCTGCCTGTTGACACTGTGGCAAAAACCAGACTTTCTGTTAGTATTTTGTATTAGGAAACAACCAAGTGGATATCTTTAAAAATACTTTTATTATCTAGCTTGAGAACTTTCTGGCATCATCTTGAGTTTTGAGTATTTAAAAAAACCTGTTTACTGATAATAGAAAAGAAAAAATACCTCGTGACTATAACCTCATTGAAAGAAAATACAGTGGTAGCCAAAGTTATCATAACACCCGACAGATCTTGATGAATTTTTCAGCAAAAATGTCTTAAAGCGCGTTTTCGGCGATGGTGCGAGTCCTCCAGCCAGAGGGGGGCGCTGTAGTCTACTGTAAATGTATTCTGCTTACAGCCGCTTTAAGCAGCTTCAAGTTTCTAGATTGAAATTAGATTCAACCTATAACTCCGCCCCCTTGTCCAATCAGATGGGAGGGGGTTTGTGGAGAAGAAAGTCTTAAAGAGACAGCAGCTAAAATGACGCATTTTCCTGAAACACCAGAGAGAGAAAAATGGGGATTTGTTTGAGCTATGGAAGCACCAGAGGGACAAAATTAAGCCTTTATCCCAGCTTTGGTCTGGACTTGATGAAGCTGTACAAGATGTTAGACCAATATTTTGAGTCTTTCTACGTTTTATTTATCCTTCTTTACTAACTCATCATCTTATCATCTCATTCTCTTTCTTCCCCATCTTCTTCTTTTTTTCTTAATACCTCTGACACTTTAAATGATGTCAGCGTTCAGACATATCAAAGTTGAATTAATGAGACGTAACTGTGTCGCTTCATGTAGAAATGAGCTCCTTATCAGCGGGGTAAAGCCTCGTAAAGCTCGGCTCGCCGTCCTTGGCAGGCCGCACCTGTCACTGCAACCTAAACAAATGAAATGAGGCTGAGCGGCGCTTTGAGGCAGGGTGACCCCGAGCGCGGAGGAAAGATGAGATCTTCTGCATAAAAAAGACGATAAACTCTGAGTGTGTTAGTGCGTGTGTGTCTCGCTGCGTGGCGGCCGAGCTGGCAGCGGTCAGTGTGTTGATCCCGACAGGAATGTACAGTCTATTGACCCCAATTCTGCGGGTCTTTGCTTCCTGGTTTTACAGCCAGGTTTCTCTCAGCGCTGACTGTAATGGATGGGATGGCGGCGAGGGAGCGGGGACACCTGGCCGCCGCGCCGCAGTCAGCACTGCTGTCCTGACAGGCCTGATGAATGCGTCCTGATGAGCGCACGCTACGAGCTTGAGGAGGCGGGGACGCGGTTATCCTCTTTATGTGCAGGCTTTTAAATTCCTCTAAATCACGCAGCGAGTTTCTGCAATTAATAACCTGCAAACAGAAGCAAATTCAGGCTAAATCAGCGCCTAAACGTCGGCGTGCAGCTTTAGAATAACAAGCTTAGCATGCTCGCTGCTGCTCATTTAAAGGAACAAGATTACAATGTGTAGCACTATTCAGGTTTTATATCCCTGACTTATTTCCTCGCTGCAGGCTCTGTGTAGGAGCACAAAGCAATAAGAGGATTTAATTGTTTCTGTTTTAAGTGTTGGAAGACAAAAGATGCTGCTGGAGTGTTAATAAAATGATCCGAGGATGAGAAAAATTAAAGAAGTCTTTCTATTGATAGATTTAGCGCCGTCTTGAAGTGACTCGACATGACTCGACCATGTCACGCCTGGAAACCACTTCCTGTTCTCTGCTTTGACCCACTTCCCAGCGTATTCATCAAAAACTGATGCAGGATTTTCCACAGCTTGAGAATCATTTACGGCACCGGTGTGTGATGACCTGACGTCCCTTTGAACCGCGCGTGAGGTCGTCGCTTATGTAAGAGGCTTATTATTACCGAAAGGTGCCGGCTCATCCTTCATGCGCCTCACGTCTCGTTCGGCGCCTTAAAAACTACTTCTCCTCCTCTTCTCTCAGCTGCGGTGAGATCAGCAGAGGTGGCTTGTTTTGGTTTTACGCCGAAGCAGAATGATCTCACACCCGAGTCTTCCTCTTTTTACAGGAAGTTTAGATTAACGCAACAAACAAGGAACCAACGAGAGGAAGTTTTGTGTAATGTCCGCATAACTGATCTCGAACCAAACAAGGAAGCGACGCGTTTCTTTTTAAACGAAGAGGAATGTGGCGTGGGGTGTGGTGGCGTTCAGATGTTGTTTGATTGTTGTGGGTTGAGTGTGTTTGAAAAGATATTTCAGTCTGTGCAGTTTACACGTGACTTTGGCACAATACGTCTTCTTATAAACAACTTATAAACTCTGATCTGGTTTTTCTGACCAATCAAAGTGCTTCTTTCTTTCTTGACATATATTCATATTTCAATGCATCATTGCTTTATCATTTCATTCATGATATATTTTTGTATCACATTTGACTCTCTGGGCAATTTTGTGTACTATTTAATCTATTTATTAAAGTTTCTTTCAATAAATATGCCTTTTTTCATGCAGAAAACACTTATTTTACAAAAAAAGTAACTTTTAGGATGTTATTCTTGCTGCAACTTCTTGGAAATCAAGCAATGATTTTCCAGAAAATATGTGACTGGACGATTTCATGAAAATACAACTTCAGTAGTAACATGACAATCCTCAAAGTGTTAGAATATGTTTTTAAAAATATTTTTAACAGGTTTTTAAACAAAATATTAATCATTTTGATGAGATAGAAGTCTTTGAATTCATATATCAAATATGATAAGTTTGGCTTTATAGGATTAAGCCCTATTTGTATGGGTTAAACCGATAATTTGTAATAATCGCAGAGGACGCGTGTGTTTTTAACCCGTGTGATTCAACCATGTACATAATTTATAAAGTCAAAATTCCAAGGCAAATCACCAACTGTATTTCAGGTCGTCTGATATTTCTACACCAGTACAAATCAACATCTGCGTAATTTCAGGGAGTGATATTTTTGTCTGTAGCCTTTTCTGATCATTTTCTGGTCAACAATGATTAAGAAAGTGTTTGGCTTTCAAAAACTGAGGTTTGAACAACATTTTTTTAATAGACCTAAAACAAACCCTGTGAACTCCGTTCTCCCTGGTAAATAGGTTATAAATTGACTTAAATATGGACATAAATATAACAAAGAAAAACAACACATCACACTGGTTTAATGTCAATATTAGGCTAACACAAACTATGAGAACAACAAATAGAACAAACTATTAAATAACGTTTAACAGTGATCCAGCAAAAACAGTGGTCGACAAAAAGTGGCGAGCCAGCTCATCTTCCTTCTCTCATTTACGGAGCATGAATCTCTAAGAAAAGGTTTGTTTTAGTGATAATGTGTTGCAGACATAGACTGTATATAGAATGGACAGCGTGGCTCCGCCTGTCAACGTTATACCTTAAATATGTAGATGTTGGTGTATTTAACAAGCAGCCTGCAAATTATGTCAGTGGATGAAGATCATTTTCTAAGCTGTAAACAAAGAGCAGTGATGCGGCTGTGACAGAGGGCGGAGCAGAGACACACGCCTCTGTTTTCACTCTGTGTTTTCCTGTTGGCCTCGTTTTCTCTGACGAGAATGTGCCGTATGCGTTCGAGCGTTTGTGTAAATAAAGGTGTCAAAAAATAGATATGGGGGCTGTAAAATGATAATAAGCACGCCGCATGCTAAACAAGCTACTTCAAAGAGAACAGAGCAGGTAATCTAACGTAAAGCGTATGATGTGATCAAAGAAGTCGTGTCACAACAAAGCTGAGCCGCACACGCCGAGACTGACGTCCTCATTATTTATACATTCAACAACGTCCGCGTATAGAAAGATCCTGTTTCATCAGTTTCAAACAGAAGGAGCTGAAGACGAACACACGCTGTGCATCGAATTTGACATTAAAAACTAAAGAAATGAATTATCTGCATTCAGAAGCTGCAGAAGCACAAAGACGTTACGCTGACGGAGCAGCTTTTGGTGAAGATTCACAATTATTCAATTCCAGAAAGTTCTGCNACTCCACGGAGGATGAGAGAGTGATACTCCAGCAGCTTCAAACGTGTTTTTTTTTCATCAACTTCATTTGTTTGATTATTCATTCGCTCCCCTCCTCGTCCCTCATCTCGCTTCCAGCTTGAGCTAATTAATTTCTCTGCAGCTATTTCTGTTATTCTCCGAGTCCAATGTGTGCGTCTGATCCTGACACTGATGGAAACACGAATAAATGATTCACATGTGAACACGTTGTGAACATGTGACAGTGTTTGTGTGTGTTTCAGCGCCGGTGTTCCAGTTTAAAGAGCGACCCTGTGAAAGTGTAGACACTCAGCTGAAAGTTTCAGTGGAAATTCAGTTTACAACAGATGTTCAAACACAGGGGAAGTCCTGGGGAATTCATCTTTGTTTAATTTGAGTGACAGCTTTCTGAAGACGGCTTTCAGGCAACAGCTGAGGAAACAGTTTTTAGGTGAAAACATAAGAGCTACGGCTTTTAGACAACAGCTTTTAAGTGACGACATTTATGACATGGCTTTAAGGCCAAAGCTTTTTGGTGATGGCTTGAGGAAACAGCTTTTAGATGACTGGATTTCAGCGACATATTTTAAGGGGACGGCTTTAAGGCGACAGATTTAAGGCGATGTTTTTGAGGGGACTGCTTTATGACGACTATATTTCGATGGCTTTTAGATCATCGCTTTTGAGTGAAAGCTTTTAGAAGACAGATTTTAGGCTACAGCTTTAAAAGGAACCCTGGCTACCAGAACGTCATTTTCCTGAATGATCAGTGTTTTTACCAGCTACATAAGAACCATAATAAAATCTCTCAAAATATCTTAGTTTGTATAAAATTTGAAAAAATATTTTCACCTGTAGGCCGCCATTGTTGTTTACGCCGCAATAACGTCTGGGTAGTGATGTCATATGGTTGCACCGGGCTGGATCTCATACAGGATCATATAAGTCCTGGAGCGGACTTCAGTGGTTTCCAGAGGAAGTTTTGTGGGTTTGTGTTGGAAAATAGTCGGCACAGCATTTGGCTTTAGTCTCCGTTTATAATGACCNATAATGACCCACACCTGTCAGCTCTTTCATCAGCATGGGCCGGCTAAATGCAGCAAATGCTTCTGGGGAGAAGTGGCCAGAACATAGCCGCGGCTCCATGGGAAGTTGTTTACGCCCACAAGAGATTTCCCACAACTTCCTTCTTTTCTTGTCTTTTGGGAAGCTGTGCAGACTAACATCAGTCTCCTTGTTTCCTTTGGACTGAAAAGTGCACCCAAAAGCAGCCACATGTGGCATTATTATGTTTTTTTCCCTCCTCAAACCTCGTGACTTACGGTGACTAGTAGTGAGGAAACGGCCAAATCCAGATGCTCAGCACCAAGCAACCAATCTACATCATCAACCCAGAATGCATTGGGGCAGTAAAACAATGGCTGTGCCCGAAGGATAGAAACTGTGGGGGTTTTTTTTAAAGATATTTTTTGGGCTTTTCTGTCTTTAATTGGATAGAGGAGGACAGTGGATAGAGCAGGAAAGGGGGTAGAGAGTGGGGAATGACATGTGGTAAACAGGCCACAGGCGGGAATTGAACCCGGGCCACCCGCTCGAGGGCGAACCTCATGGTGCGTGGCCATATCCACTAGGCCATCTGCGCCCCCTAAACTGTGTTTTAAACTGTTTTTTTTTTCAAAGAAAAACCAATTCTTTATGTCTTCTTTTCTAGTTTGAATAGGGACAAGATGAAAGATTCTTGTTTTTAGACATCTTTCTAATTTCAAGAAACTTCCAGGGTGAATTCGTCTTATCCCATTGACAGATTTTTTTGACTTGTTACAAGCAATTTACACCTCATTTTTGTCTTAAAAACCTTGAAATAAGACATTTTTATAACCTGGTCTGGTGAACGTGACTCAAATTAAGAACAATAAGACAATTTTTACTAAAACTAAGACAGAATGACTTGCTTAGATTTCCGTTTTTGCAGTGAAACAGTATAGTGACGGCTTTTAGAAAACAGAGTTTAGGCGTCAGTGTCTCAGGTGACGTCTTGAGGGGACAACTTTTCGTCAAAGGCTCTAGTCAATGGCTTTTAGGCAACTGTTTTCAGGGGGCAGCTTTTAATTGAAAAAAATTTGACAAGGGTTTTAAGGTAACAGCTTTTAGGCAGCTGTGTTTAGATGACAGCTTTTTTTGGATGACAGTTTTTGGGCAACGGCTTCTAGTCTTTGAGGCGAAAGCTTTCGGACAACAGCTTTCAGGTGTTGGCTTTTTAGATGACAGCTATTAGTCATAGGGGCAATTCTTATTAAAAATCAAATTTACTGGAAAGTTGAAACTTGGAATATCATTTACATGCACAGAAAAGCTGAGGGAGGTCACAATTAGAGTATTAAAAATCTGAAAAGAATATTTCATCGAAAATAAACTGAGGGTACGATCAGCGTCTGTTTTTACCTTTAATAAAACAAACTAACATCCTGATTATTTCTCTTTTAGATGCTATAAAGATGAGGTTTTATGGCACTAATGAGCCAAAAAGCAGGATTAATGGATCTAATTTATTGTGTTTGCTAATTGCCTGACTGTTCGCGGTTCGCATTCATCATTTAAATCATCGGAGAACAGCAGCACATCTTCTCCGTCTGACACGTCACACATGATCAAACTGTAAAATCATAACAGAGGCTTCACGGTGTTTGCAGACGCTCTCTTCTTCCCTCTCTCCATCAGCTGAATGTGAATGAACAGACTGTTGAATCTGTGCATATTAAAGTCAATTCCTCTGTTTGCATTCGCCGTGAGCTGCTCTGCATGTCAGCAAAATGTTCTTTTTCTTCATTCCTGCTCATAAATTCATCTCTTCGAATGGCAGCAAGGTGAATTTACTTCTTTATTCTGTGCCTCAGCTGCTGTATTTGTCACAAGGATTGGGTTGGTGATTGGAGTAATGGGCCACTTTATGTGTGTGTGTGTGAGGGGAGAGTCGACAGGCCTCGTATTGATGCTCGTTCAGTTCCTCACCTTCGTTTTTTCCTCCCTGCCAAGAAGCAATCCTGGCTCTCTCCCCGGTGACACTCTGAATCTTACGAGCGATCAAGACTCTGTCGATATCTTTGATCAGGATTTCACTTTAGTGCTGGTCCAAAGCCACATGTCGAAGGAAACACCAATGCGGTTCCTTCTTCTTCTTCTTCGTTTCAGAGAGTGAGCGGCATACAAAGAGCTTCCAGATTAGCAAACACAGAAATGGAAATATCTACATCAGGAGACGTGATTAGTCCTCTTTGTCCTCGTTGTGACGCTTTTGTCTCGGCTGTTATCGTTTGCTGAAAAGCAGTCAAACAGGAAATCTCAAACACTGACTCACAGACACGATTTCAGCTCAGTCTCTGTTCATTTTACGAGTTAAAAAGTCTTCCCCTTAGTTCACTGCGTTTCTCTCCTGGGAGTCTGGATGCTTCCACACCTCAGCAAGGTTAAAGTAAGATAAAGAAGTGATGAATCGAAGGTGAATCTGTTCATAAAACTGAGGGAATGTGGAAAGAAATGTCGCAAATGACCGTAAGAGAAAAAGGTTTTCCTGTAAATGGGGTCGAATCAAAGTCAGAGTTATTTTAAAATCAATGTTCGAGAGGCTAAAAGCTCTTCTTTAGATGAATATCCCGCTCATAGAACACCCAATATTACCGTCTTTTACCTCATGTTGTCTCTCTGTAACTGGATATTTGATGTAAGTACTTCATCTGGTTTGGTTTGCAGAAAGCCCTTTCAAAATAAAACATGTCCTGTGATATTCTAGAAACAGAAACTGAGAGTGAATAGCTCAAAATCCACCATATCAAGCAAATCCCTTTCTATGTACCCTCTTGGATAAATTCTTAGAGGCCAAAAGTCTCAGAGGGCTCTTAATTTGAAAGGGCAAAAGTCTCAAATATGGTGGAAACATTTCCCAGAAAGATGTTTTGGTAAATACAAACAGCTGTTAAAGTCGACTCAGCCAAACCAGAGAAGGAGAAACTGGATGTGACTTCTACGGCCTCAAAAACATCCTTAGGCTTGAGGAAGTGATTATGGGTGATAAGTTAAAATTAGCATTGTGCTAACATGTTCACAGGGTCAAAACCATTGACTGTATATAGAATGGACAGCGTGGCTCCGCCTGTCACCGTTCTACGATTTTGAAGCCAAAAAACCCTGTTTCTATTGCCGCCATTGTGCAGCCAGAGTCTGCGCAGTAGAGAATTTCCGGTGGAGCCAAGGAAAAAAGAGAAATAAAAATATTTATTTCTTCTTCTTCAGAAGGTTTAGTCTCCTTTTGGCTCTTTCCTGAAGTTTCTTATATCCCCGATAAAAACTACTCACGAACGGCAGCTGTCAACTATCGTAAAACGAAACTTATATCACGGTTTTTAACGTCCAAAAACAAATGAGAAACTAACTTCTCAGAAAAAAAACACCTGAACACCATGCAGCCAGATGACATCATCATACCACCTTAGTGTAAGGATGAGAGAAACGTTTCTACCAGGTATCGTAATTTTTAAAGTTCTCCCGGCTCATATCTGGAATACATGGGGAGGCGGGGCTTATGACCTATACTGCAGCCAGACACCAGGGGGCGGGGCTTATGACCTATACTGCAGCCAGACACCAGGGGGCGGGGCTTATGACCTATACTGCAGCCAGACACCAGGGGGCGGGGCATCTGCTGGAGGCTTCAGTTTGAGCCGAACGTCGTTACGTCCACTCATTATACAGTCTTTGGTTCTGACTGAATCAGGAATTTGGCCTTTGTGTTTTCTGCACCTTCAGCCTGGAATCAGCTGCTAAATGACTTAAAGCTCAAGGGACTGGTTTCCTTAAATGTTTATAAATCTGAAATGAAAGAAATTGAAGCATATTTCATTGGATGTTGATGCTTTAGCTTGGCTGTTTGATCAATTGATTTCCAGAATGACTCTTAGTTGGTTTAATCCATGATAATACACCTTGTAAATTGTACTTAGAGCAGTGGTCCCCAACCTTTTCCAACTCAGGGCCCACTACTGAGTCTCAAAAATGTTTGCAGCCCACCTCTGACCCAATAAGTACAGAGTGTGACAAGTTGTTACATTGTGGGTCAGTTATTATATTTTGGGTTGTACTGCATTCTTTTTGTGACTTTTCGGCCCAGCAACTTTGTTATTTTCGGTTTTATTTCTTTTTCCTTTTTTTTTTTAGTGCATTTCAGGTTGTTGTTGCATTTTGGGTCATGTTACATACTGGGCTCTAACATGCTCTCTTAAAGTTTTTTTTTTTTCTATTTGACTATTTGAACAGTTTTAATTTGTTTTAAAACTTATCTCCGTTTTAACATCATTCATCATTCTGTATATTTGTATCTTTATATTATCACCTTCCACTAAAATTATGCTATTTTGGAAATGATTTGGCGGCCCACTTGCAAGACCCTGGCGGCCCACCATGGGGCCGCGGACCACAGGTTGGGAATCAGTGACTTAGATTCTTTCTGCTGCTGCCTGTTTTGGTCAGGTCTACCTTAAAAATGAGGTTTTAATCTCACCTTCTTAAAAAAAAAAAAGGTTAGATGAATGAAATAAAAAAATCATCAGCATATAAAGAAAGCTGTAAAATATCTTCTTAAAGTCACACACACACTGTGAAATCCGCCTCCACACAAATCATCTTTATGTTGGCGTCAACAACAGCGGATAGGAAACACATGTGATGACTTTGTGTTCACTCATGCGCTTCAGATTATCACGAGTGACCCCTATTAGAGTCAGGGTGACCTCACACACACACACACACACACACACACACACACAAATAACAACCTCCCTGTCCCTGCTCCCCCTGACACAGCGCTGCTTGAGTCAGCACTTTTACGACCCTTTATCCTCTCTCTCTCTCTCTCTTTCATCGCTCCCGTCGCCGCTCGTGTCGTTCCCTTCGGCTTCTCTCCTCCTCGTAATATTCCTCACGGTTAAACGTGTTAATGTTTCCGTCTGTCCGGAGGGCGGCGAGGGAGCAGAGTGATGAAAGTGCTTCGGTGACGTCACTAAGAGACGAATGGGCGTTTGGTTCGTTCACTATCTGGGACGCTCACACACAAACACAGAGAGAAAGAAAGCATCGTCCTGCTTCCATCAGCACTTTCCCTCGTCCTCACCAGACCGTCCCTGTCTCCTCTCATGTCCTTAATGACTCCTGCTCTCTCTCCTTCTTCACTTCGACTCCATCTCTCCGTTTGTATTCACTCCTCACACAGTCACAGCTCTCCACCCGCTCCTTCACGCACTTTAGCGCAATCAATCAGACTGTAATTTTCCCCTGCAGACACTTACACTTCTGTCCAAGAGAGCATGATGGGTAGTGTTTTCTGAAAGCTGCACGTCCTTGAAAACAGAACCAGAAAACAGCGTTTCACCGCGGCGTTTTCCCCGCACGTCTTTTAGCTCTGGGATTTACAGAAGTCACCGTTCGCTGAGAGGAAACTGAGGCTTCACGGTTTAAAATGAGCAAAACTGAGAGAGTTAAACAACAAAAACACAACTGGATCAGTCCAAACTTAAATCCAGAGATTACAAGGTTCTTTTGGCTTCAAAAACCAGACAACGATGTCCATTCTACATACCAATGATTCCCAACCTGTGGGCCGCGACCCCCTGGTGGACCGTGAAGGTATTGCAGGTGGACGGCCAAATAATTTCCAAAACAGTCTGATTTTAGTGGAGTGTTATTATATTAAGGTACAATAAATAAAAAAGATACAAATATACAGAATAATGTTTTAAATGTTATAACTCAAACCCGGAATGTGATAGCTTGTTAAAAAGAAGATGATAGAAATATCATTGGTGTGTAAAACCACTCCCAAGAGATTCAAGGATTTTCACCAGTGCTGACAAATCTGAAAGCATCCTAGAGTTGTTTAAGATTTCACTAAAGGGAGTACAAATGCAGACTTCCAAATCTTTGGAAATTCTCTAGAAACCACTGAAAGATGCAAGATTGGACTTTGTTTGACTTTCTTTGTGAACCATGAATATAAACCCTCTACACATTGGTATTAAAATATATATTTTATTTGACGTAGAAATGATGAGCTGCCTGGTTCAGTGGTTCGTGTTACAGTGAATGAATATTGAATTTAGAAGCGAAAAAAAAAAAACTGTGGGAAAGCATAACGTATAAGGACATTAAGACTTTCTGCACCAGTCTTTCCCAAATCCAGAGGGAAAAGGAGGACATTAATAATACATAAAAAAGGGGAAAATGGACAAATACCTGTGAGAGGAGCAAGAAATGAAACAATAATTTCAGGAAAAAAAAGAAACCACTAATGATTCACCAATAAACCAGTAATTCTACTCCTGAAGTTTTTTTAGGATCCAGATTTATTATTATAAAACACCTTATTGTGAGTTTTCCATTCTGTTTTTCATTCTAAGTGACCAGAAATTGACGTCCCCACATGTTTTTTGAGTTTTTATAGTCTCCTCTTGTTGCGTTTGACAGTATGAGTGTGTGCGCTATAGGAGGACCCCCCCCTTATCTCTTTTACCCAAACATCCGATGTGAGATGTAAAAATCTGCGGGCTGACCCACGCTGAGCGGATACACTCTCCACACACACTTCCCTTACTCCACCTCAGGCACATAAACAAGTTTTCCCAACCCAAGTAAATTGGCTTCATCTGTGTGATCAATAGATGAAAGTAGAGTGTGTGTGTGTGTGTGTGTGTGTGTGTGTGTGTTTGGCAGTGCTTCCTACTGGGCTCAGCAGACTCAACCATGTAGAAACTAGCAGGGAACGGCTGCTCGATACAGATTCTCCCAGTCAGGGATGTCGGCATCTGTTTCAGTCCTGATTCAGACGATTTGACCAAACTGCTGATAAGAAACTGAACCTTCACACAAAAACGCAGCATTTTCTTTATTTATGCAGCAATTTAATGTCATGGAATTAGTTCAAAACCAAATCTGTACATTACTGGGTGGTAAACTTCCTTAAAGAGCTACTAGCTGGTTATAAAACTCATACCTACTCTAATGCCTCTGAATATTCAAGAAAATTCAGATTAGAAATTTCTATTAACCGTTTTGACCGCCTGTCATCGTTTCTAGAGGTTTGCAGGATGTTTTTTTTAGCTGTAGCTCATGCTACAAGCAATGTAACATATTTCAATTCAACTTGAGGGATGTATTCATTAAAAAAGAGCCAAATTTTGTTTTAGTTTTCCATTTCTTTGAACACATTTTATGATGTCAATAAGTGGTGAAATAAATAAATAATGTCTATTGCTACATATATACATTTATATCAAGCAACTGTGTTATGCCGATGATACATTTTTATATATGTTTGTTTGATTCTCTTATAGAGCAAAAGTTTTGACACATCTTCTGATATTAGGCTGATATCATGCAGGAGTAAAGTTTATTAATATCGTCTATCGCTCAATATGTACATTTACCTTAAATTCATATGCTACGCTGATGATACCCTTCTTTACATACGTGTTTTATTTTCCTTATACAGCAAAAATTTTGACACATCTTTTAAAATCAGGTTGATATCATGCAGTAGTTAAATGTATAAACATTATCTATCGCGAAATATATACATTTATGTTAAGTTTATGCGATATGCTGATGATACATTTTTATACGCTTTTGTTCCATTCGCTTGTAGAGCAAAAATTCTGGTATATTACTTGATATCAGGCGACACATTGTCTGATATTAAACTCACATCATCCAGCAGTAAAAATTATAAATGAGAGAGTTATGCAGTTAAATGTATAAATATTGTCCATTGCTTCATTTATACATTTATATCAAGCAACTGTGTTATGCCGATGATACATTTTTATACATGTTTGTTTTATTCTCTTATAGAGCAAAACTTCTGACACATCATTTGAAATCAGGTTGATATCATGCAGTAATTAAATGTATAACCATAATCAAATGCTAAATATATACACTTATGTTGAGTCTATGCGCTATGCTGATGATACACTTTTATATGTTTTTGTTTCTTTCCCTTATAGAGTAAAAATTCTGGTTTATCTTTTGATATCAGACGGATATCATGCAGTAGTTAATTGTATAAATGTTTTTTTCTGTATTTTTTGTTTATATTGAGTAAATGTGTTATGCCCATGATACATTTTAATAAGCTTGGTTTTTTCCCCTTTTAAAGCAAAAATTTTGACATGTCTTTTGATATCAGACTGATATCATGCAATACACTGCAAAATTGAAATCTAAGCAAGTCATTATGTCTAATTTTAAGTAAAATTTGTCTTACTATTCTTGATTTGAGCCACATTGGCAGATTTTTTTGACTTGTTACAAGCAATTTACACCTCATTTTTGTCTTTAAAAAACTTGAAATAAGACATTTTTATGACCTGGTCTGGTGAATGTGGCTCAAATTAAGAACAATAAGACAATTTTTACTACAAAGAAGACAGAATGACTTGCTTAGATTTTTGTTTTTGCAGTGTAGTTAATTGTATAAATGTCCATAGCTGTATATATATATATATATTGGTTTATAATAAGTTTATGCGCGATGCTGATGATACTTTCCTATACACGTCTTTTAATATGAGGCTGTAAAAATTGCTGCCTTCATTTTTCTGGATTTTTTAATTTTATTAAGTCTTAAAGTTTTAACTTGAACACATCATTTTGCGGCTTTAAAGTTGAATAAACCCACTGAGACGGAGCTGGAGTCAGATTTACATTTGTGAGAAAAGTGTCTTTGCGTGTGTGTGTGTGTGTGTGTGGGAGGACAGTGTCCGATGATGTTAAAGGGGACTGTGCTCTGCCTCCTAATGTTCCATGAAATTGAGAAATCCCACCCCCACCCCTCTCCCCTGAATGCATCCCTGGAAACAAACTGATCCTGTCTGTCTTATTCTGTTTCCAGCTTCTTCTTCTTCTTTTTTTTTTTTTAAAGTCTGTTATGAGGTAATCTTGTTTTTACTGCATCTCTTTAATGTTTGCTCCCCTGTTACTCACTTCCCCGTAAAAGCCTGTGAGAAGTCATTTCACTCCTTCCACGACTTTCTCCTCAAGTGCCAGGTTTAATTAGTGGTACTGTAATTAGCTTGGCAGCCTCAGCCCCCCGATACAATGGTTTTTAAACCATTACAATTAGCTGTTCCACTGCATCCGCGCTCTCGCCTAAAGTGATCCAGGAATTTAAGCCACAGAGCTCCAGACTGCAGACACAACTTCTCTTTACTTTATCTGCCTCGTAAATAAATAAGAATAAAGCGTCTCCGGGCTACGAGTCCTGAAAAAAAACAACATCTCATTCCGTGAGAATCTGAAGAGACACTTCAAGCTTTTCTGGTTTTTACTGAACCAATGAGGTCAGAGAAATACGTTATTCCCAACACCCACATTAACGAAAGGTTCGAGTAATTATTCAGGTGTGTTTATGCTTTTCATATAGAGACATGAAAGAGACAAGAGGTGTGCTCTCCCTGCCTTGGCTTGTAACATTAAAACTAAAGAATGAATAGATTTGTGTTCTCCCTGCGTATAATTTTCAGATATTTCACATTGGCGACAACAAATGTTTGCTCTCCTTGAATGATTGTGTGCTCTACCTTTATCAGCTTGTCATGTTTTTATTTAATAGAGAAGTGGAGGTGTGCTCTCCCTGACTCTACGTGTAATATAAAGACTTAACAACAAATATTTTTTTGCTCTTCCCGCGTTCAATTTTCAAAAGAATGTCCACTGGAGCCAAGAAAGATTTGTTCTTTTTCCTTTGGCTTTTCTTGTATGCACGTATGCACGTATAGAAAGAGGAGGTGTGTTCTGTCAACTATCGTAAAACGAAACTTATATCGCAGTTTTTAACGTCCAATAACTAATGAGAAACTAACTTCTCAGAAAAAAAAAACACCTGAACACCATGCAACCAAATGACATCATCATACTACCTTAGCGTAAAGATGAGAGAAACGTTTCTACCAGGTATCGTAATTTTTTAAAGTTTTCCCAGCTCATATCTGGAATACATGGGGAGGCGGGGCTTATGACCTATACTGCAGCCAGACACCAGGGGGCGGGGCTTATGACCTAAACTGCAGCCAGACACCAGGGGGCGGGGCATCTGCTGGAGGCTTCAGTTTGAGCCGAGCGTAGTTACCTCTACTCATTATACAGTCTATGGTTTGGACTAAAAAGATAAAGAGGAAAAAGTAAAAGGGCACAAGTTGGCAGAAAGTAGGTGAGAATTAGTTGAGAAACATTGTCAAGTATCCAGGATATGATGGAATATTTCGCTGGCAAATGAACATATTACACACACAAAAAAAAAAAAAACGTCAGACAAAATTGTGGAATGGAGAAGCAGCAAACAGCATCAGCATCCTCTCTCTTTCTCTCTCCTATCAAAGGACACAATTACCAACTTGGTGTGAAAAGAAAAGTAATATAATCAGTAATGTAATATATTATTTTTGGCAGGGAGTAATTATACTTTTTTTCAGAAACAAGCCCAACACTGATGTTAAGTATGTATGAAGTTGTTGCAATGTGTCAAAGTTGCTTGTGCTAATAAGGGATTATGTACCTGACACTTTGTAGGATGTCAGATGTGTTGCAGCCAGTGCTGGGATCAGTGTGTGTGTGTGTGTGTGTGTGTGTGTGTGTGTGTGTGTGTGTGTGTGTGTGTGTGTGTTTGATGACTCATGTTGCTGAGCTGCATCATTGACCTCGCAGACACACTCATCCACCAGCAAGACACAAGTACTCCCCTGGGAGAGGAAGCCTACACACTATTAGCCTTGTCACCTTGCAGCCACTGACACACACACACACACACACACACACACACACACTCTTTCACACGCTGGGGTATTGCTGAAACAGGATATGCACTTGCAAAAACCTTTTAAATGTGGACATATTTCTTTAATCCTATCACTCCAAGCACCCGCCCTACGCCTGTTCTCCTCTCTCTCTCTCTCTCTCTCTCTCTCGCTCGCTCGCTCTCTCTCTGGGATCAGATTCAGGAGTTTGATTATGTAAGAGGAGGAGGAATACTACAGAGGAGGAGAAGGAGGAGAATTCCAGGCTGGATTTAGCAGTTTAGCGTGTGTCCGTATGTTTCCACACGTCTAGTTTCCCCCTGTGGAAGTGTGTGTGTGTGTGTGTGTGTGTGTGTGTGTTTAAAGTGTGTGTGTGTGTTTTCTCTGCTTGCATAAGAGCTGCTTTCATTCAGCGCCGCCCGATCACGACTCATTCTTCTCTTGTGAGTCATCACCTTTCAGTGGAACCGGGTTTTGCAGTCACTTCTGACGATTTTTCTGCGTGTGTGTGTGTGTGTGTGTGTGTGTGTGAACAAGAGGGAAAAGTAAATCTGAGCGCTGCAGCCAAAAATAAAGTCCCATGTGGATTTCCTGGCCTGCGTTTGGAGACGAAACAGCCGAAGTGAATCTCTTTGATTCCCTGTAAACACTGCGTACAATATGTTTAGACTCTAAACACACGGGCGAGTTTTTTTTTCTTTTCTTTTTTCCTCGTCCTTGAGTTGTCAGTCATTCATTTTCAGTCCTGGATGATCTGATTCAACATGTAACACGACATCGGTAATCCACACACACTCTGCACACTCATGTTCAGCTGTTATTCCTCTTTTTTTTTGGAAACTCCAGGGGGAGGAGAGATGAAAAAGATCTGAAGTCACAGAGTTCACTTTTCCCCGAGCTGATTACTCACTCCTCTTTAAAGAGTAGTTTTCTCTTCAGCCTCCTGTTTCCACACATTACCTACACTTTATATTAAGAAACACATATTGGGCATGAATTATTGAATGTGAGCACACATAAAGGAGCATGTTATAGTCATTATGAAACATTTAATGCTCTGTGCGGTGTTTTTAACTCAATAATTTACAGATAACCGCTCCTTAATACCAAGTTGAGAAGATTTTTTTCCCCTGAATACAGATGAAAATATTCAACTTTTGTACTAAGTGTCTTAAAAGTAAGAAAAATGATTCTGGTTTAGGGAAATTCAGCCTCAGCAAAAGCCAACATGGTGCTAATAAAGCTGGAGGAAATGTTTGTGGACAGATTCATTAAAGCAGTGGTGTGTACAGAGGGGGGCAGGCCAAATTTTGATGTGTGCTTTTGGGAGCCAAAATATGCTAAAGTGCCCTTTCTGGAGCTAAAATGCATGCTAGAGTTCTCTCTTGGGAGCAAAAACTGTGCAAGTGTCCGATTAGGAGTCAAAGTGGTCATGCTTAAGATCTCTCTTGGAAGCCAAAACATGCTTCATTACTCTCCTAGGAGTCAAAAAAGAAGAGTTAAAGTTCTTCTTCAGTCTCTTCACATCTATTATTATCTGTTCCTGCTGCTGTGACGTGAGAGCAGCAGTGTGAATTCCTGTGAAGACACTCTGACCTGAACCTGTGTGTGTGTGAGTGTGTGTGTGTGTGTGTGTGTGTGTGTGTGGTTATCTCAAACAAATGTTGTGTCTTGTCTTTAACTGTGCGGCGCTTTAACCCTGAACTTATCTGAGAATGACCCGGAGGAATGCAAAGTCCTTATCGTCAGAGCGACTGGACGTTACAGAGTCAAAACTCAGAGCTGTAAAAGTCTAAAAGTTTGTCATGAGAGCCACAGTCGTCCTCAACAGTCTCCACAAAATCAAACAGAGAATTACAAGTTTGGAGTGTGGTTTGTAGAAAGTAATGTCCCAAAATTTGCCTTTATGTCATAAAAAACTGACAACTTTCAGCCTGATCTGAATGTTCACAAAAACTCCTTAGATTACCGTAACTCTTCAACTATTTGGGCAAGAGAACAATAAAAATAGCTCCTGGAAGAAGAAAAGATGAGTTTTCTGGGAATGATCTCAACAAAAAATAGTCCAGGTTGCTTGATTGATGGTTTATTTCTTTAAAAGATAGATTTTTTTTTTATATTGAGACACATGGCATTTGTACCATGCCTCTGTACAACAAATTTGTTTTTACTGCCCTTAAAAAATCTGCAAAACTGCAAACTTCCTTGTGTGTTTTTTTTTCTTTAAGGAATGATGATGATGAATTGGCTTTTGCCTTCATGTGCCTATGGGGGAATGTAGCAGCCAACGCATGTACGAACTCTTAATCACTAAGAAGCTACTGAATAATCTTGTTATTTCTTAAAACTGAGTTATCTCATTATTTCATGATACTGAATCATCTTATTTCTTGATACTGAAATTTCTTTTGATTGCATGATACTTAATTATATTTCTATTTTGTAATACTGAGGGATCTCATTATTTTATAATACTAAATGATCTCTTTTTTTCGTAATAAGGACTTATCTTGTTAATTCGTGATTCTAAGTTATTAGTTATTTTATGATACTAAACTATCTCATCATTGCTTGATACTGAATTATCTCGATATTTTGTGATACTCAATTCTCTCTTTATTTCTTGGTATTAAGTTATTTTGTTATTTCATGATACTGGATTATCTCACTAGGTAAGTGTTAAATAATATAACACTACAATAAATATTGGTGATAAATTCAGTATCACGTCGTAATGTGATAATGTGGTGTCACAAAATAACAAGATTTTTCAATATCACGTAATAACCAGATAACTCAGTACCAAGAAATAAAGAGATATCTCAGAATTATGAAATAACAAAATCACTCACTATCACAATATAACCAGATAATTCAGTTACATGAAATAAAGAGATAATTTTCGCGAAATAATGAGATAATATTTTTTTAATCTACCATGGCAGCAATATGTTTCTTTACTGTAGAGTAGTGGTTCCCAAAGTAGGGGTCTGGACCCTTTGGGGGGTCGCGAGACATTGATAGGGGGTCATGGAATGTGTCCCAAAATCAAAAAGTATGAACAATTCCATATTTCATCTGTCACCATAAGAATAAAAGCAAAAAAGGGGTTAAAGATAATATGAAATTATGTAAACAGAATTTTTTTAAATCTGTTTTTCACATTTCTTTGTTGAAGTTTGACGCAGTGAACACAGCAAAGTGCACATTAGTCGGTTCATTTTCTACTGATGAGTTAAATTAAGTATCCTGGGGGGTTTTCGTTGTTTGTTTTTGTCTGTTTTTGGATTGGTCCATTAGTGTTGTACCACAGCAGGGGGTCACCTGTCTCCAACGCTGCCATTTTAGGGGTCCCAGGTGGAAAAGTTTGGGAACCCCTGCTGTAGAGCATGGGCTGAATTTTCGAGCGAGGCGTATCCATGTACCACTCAAATTGGAATACAGTTTGGAGTTCATTGCATGGAAGAATATGAATAACCCTCAAGATTATTTGGCTCATTAGACTTATATCTTGAGTTCAAACCTGAATCTTGATCTAGTTTCTAGCTTCAACAGTAAAGAAACATTAGTGTGATGTGACTTCATGACTCAAAGAAACAAACTAAAGCCTCCTCAGGTCAGAGCAGGTCAGAGCAGGTCACATGACGTCCTCCAACTTTCCTCCTCTGAGCCGAAAACGAGGAGAAAGGAGGAAGAGAAGCGAGAGTCGAGAGGCGAGTAACCGGGATCTAAACGCATCCATAAAACATGAGCGTGTTCTCCGATATGCTAACATGAATTATTTGACAGGTCGACCTGTTTCCCTGCGTCTCCGAACATCTTCTCCTTCTCTCTCACGTTTGTTCACCGGCTCCTCTCAGAGCAGGATCTGTTTCTTGGAAGCGACTTTGCTGAATAATCTGGGCGCTCAGCGGGGTTTCTCAGCCTCCGTCTCTCTCTCTGAGCCTTTATAGATTTCTTCTTTTCAACTACATCCATGACTTTTGTGTGGGTTCCCTCTGCTGCTGCTGCTGCTTTTGTTTCTGAGGAGAAGAGGAGCGAGCTGATGATTGTATGAACTCATCTGTTGCCATGTCGACGTCTGTTTCTATCTTTAAAAGTCTCATCCTCAACTCAGGTTCATTTTTTTAACCCCGTCTGTAAAACTCAACGTTTTTGGGGCTTGAAACTGAAGCGTTATGTGTCTGTTTCTTCTTCCTCTGCCATCTTCCAATCTAATATTTCTCTCTTTCAGAGTTTTGTTGTCGCATAAAGAAAAACCTGAGACATTTATAGTCGTCCTTGAAGAGCCACACGCGCTTTCAGCTCAGGTTTATTGCCTCTTTCTTGACTTGTGAAACTAACCGGTTATGAAACTACTCTGCAAGAAGAGAAAATCCAGAGATTTTTGAGTGAATGTTATGAAAAATACTTCAATACACCAGGGAATAGAACCCAAAACCTATAAAATAACAGCAAAACCATCAAATATTTACTCGTTACCTGAGTAGAAAGTGTAAAACTGAGAAGCAAAACATGATCAGAAACTTCAGTCTTTCAACTCAAAGTTATCATTGATTTAATATTTTATGAGATTATCAGCAAACTGTTGAGAAAAATAAACAAAATTTACACCCTGAGATGGTAAAAATTGGATAATAACTCTTTAGAATACTCAATTATTGTAAGACCCAGTCGATGACATCACGCATTTGTTTCTGATTCAGAGTTTTGAAGTGTCTTAGCTTCTACCTGTTAGTCATGCCCTTATATGGGTAAATGAGTCATGTTGTTACCGTGGAAACCACATTTTGAAAGTCTTGGTCTTGTCACTTTAAAAACTAATCTTTAGTTGAACTATTCCAAATTTACAAGCAATTTAGGAATTTTACAAACTGTGCTTTGAGGGATTTGCAGACACTTTGTTTTTGTCCGTGAAATGTGTTTAAAAGAAAATTAGATTAAAGAGAGAATTCTCTATGACTGTTTAAGCTCATCATGCTTTTGAAAATTGATTTTAATGGTCTTGGTTTTGGTCTTGGTTTGGGCTTGTTTCTGTCTTGTTTTGGTCTTGACTTTCAATTGTCGTGGTCTTCTTTTGGTCTGGATTCTCAAAAGTCTTGGTCTTACCTTGGTCTTGACTCTCAACTTTAAAAGTTTTACCTTGGTCTTGGTCTCGACTCTAAAGGTCTTGGTCTTAGTCTCGGTTTGACCCTGAAAAGTCTTGGTCGTACCTTGGTCTCCAATCTCAAAAGTCTTGGTCTTACCTTGGTCTCCAATCTCAAAAGTCTTGGTCTAGTTTTGGTCTAGACTCTAAAGGTCTTGGTCTTTCCTTGGTCTCCAATCTCAAAAGTCTTGGTCTAGTCTTGGTCTCGACTCTAAAGGTCTTGGTCTTACCTTGGTCTTCAATCTAAAAAGTCTTGGTCTAGTCTTGGTCTAGACTCTAAAGGTCTTGGTCTAACCTTGGTCTTGACTCTCAACTTAAAAAGTCTTGGCTTTGGTCATGGTTTGACCCTGAAAAGTCTTGGTCTAGTCTTGGTCTAGACTCTAAAGGTCTTGGTCTTACCTTGGTCTCCAATCTCAAAAGTCTTGGTCTAGTCTTGGTCTCGACTCTAAAGGTCTTGGTCTTATCTTGGTCTCCAATCTCAAAAGGCTTGGTCTTATCTTGGTCTCGACTCTAAAAGTCTTGGTCTTCTTTTGGAGTAATTTATCTCCTTGAGGCATGAAAACTAAATTTTCCTTTTTTTGATTCATTCCTAAAGTTACAGACATACATCAGAAGGTTAGAAAGCTAATCAATGATAAATATACAAAACAAAATGTGTGAAAATATGTTCAAGTGTTTTGCAAAGCATCAAAATAATTAGTGTTTAATGGATTAACAATAAGAATTGGAGAGGAAATATGAAGAAGGAAAAAGTCTGGACGCAGGCTTTCATATTTCATTATCAGAGGGTTAAAGAAAATTTACACAACATAGAAACTATAAATGAAAGACTACAGAACAATGAAGTAGTAAAAACTCTCCCACTGAGCCAAAACCAGAAGAAAACATTTTTATTTAATGAAATCAGTTGTGAGTTTCTTAACTCCTCTTGGACTGTTGACAATTTCTAGTTTAATCCAATAATAAAAACATGTTCTGCTGTAAGAAATGAGTCAATAAATTAAAAATCTTTGTGCTGAAAACATCTAAAATGCCAACTTTCACCCACATTTCCCGGAAAAAAACAAACCCGGATCTATTCTTAGCCTCAGCCCTGATCCCAAACACGAGTCTCTGCTCTTACATCAGCGTTGAATCTTTCAAGGAATCGTTTTTCTGTCCACATACGGGATCTTAAACCTCTCATGAGACGGCAACAGCGAAGTCTGTCCCCAAAGCACGAGCCCTGCAAAGAGGAGCAGAACCAAACTGAATTCCTGATGCCTTTTTAAATAGTCCCAGAGCCGCTGGAAACGAGTCAGAGCAGCTGAATCCAACACACATGCCCGCAAGCATTTTTCTGCTCACACACACACACACACACACACACACACACTCTCTCACACACACACACACAGATCCTTGGATGCTTCAACCAGCCAGGAAGAGCTGGTTCGCATCCAGATTGAGAAATTGGCAAGCCAGCAAATCTCAGATCATTTTAAGTCAGTTGGACAGAGGCCGCTTTAACTTTAAGATGCTTTTGGGAAGCCCGAGGCCTGAGTTTCCAAAACCGTGGACGGCGGCCAAGACGCTGTCCTCAGTAGACTGTTGAAGGAACGATAGAAAAGACGCTCACCGGGGAGCGAATGGGAGTTCCAGTCCTCAGAGACTCGGCCTGGGTTAAATCTTAAGTCCAGAGTTTAAATCAGGTCTCTCTGGATGTTCGACTTGGCAGCGAAAGGAATTCTTTCCTGTTCAGAAACAGAAGCAGAAACGNTGAAGACATTAATTCATAGTGACAACAGAAACTTCCAAAATGACTCTGATAAAAAGTTTACATCCCTCAGTTCTTGATAGCGTGTATTTCCCCCTTTAACATTAATAACATGAGGGTCTTTATTTTCTCAAAAAGCCTCCAGTTCCTGTAAATTCTTGGTCTGTCTTGCATGAACTGCAGGTTTTAGATGATATTGAGGTCAGGAGACTGAGATGGCCACTCCAGAACCTTCACTTCAGGTCCACTTGGCCTTGTGTTTTGGATCATTGTCATGTGTGAACGTCCAAGTACGTCTCATGTGCAGCTTCTGGGCTGATGAGTGTAAATTTTCCTCCAGTATTTTCTGATAACATGCTGCATTCATCCTTCATTCATCAGTTTGGACCAAGTTTCCTGAGCCTTTGTAGCTCACACATCCCCAAAACATCAGTGATCCACCTCCGTGTTTCACAGTAGGAATGGTGGACCTTTCATCATAGGCCTTGTTGACTCCTCTCCAAACGGAACAATATTTATGGTTGTGGACAAAACGTTCACTTTTGGTCTCATCACTCCAAATGACTTCGTTCCCAAAGTTTTGAGGCTTGTCTCTGTGCTGTTTGGCGTATTGTAAGCAGGAAACTTTGTGGCATTTTTGTAGAAATGTCTTTCTTCAGCCCATTTTTCCTCAAGTGCCTCCTTATTTTGCATCTTGAAACACCCAGACCACATTTTTTCAGAGAGTCCTATATTTCAGCTGAAGCTATTTGTAGGTTTTTCTTTGCATCCTGAACAATTTTCCTGGCAGTTGTAGCTGAAATTCTTGTTGGTCTACCTGACCTTGGTTTGGTTTCCACTTCTTAATCTTCTTAAACTTCTTAAAGAGTTTGAACTCTGCTTATTAGCATCCTCAGTTCTTTGGATATCATCTTATGTCCCTTTCCTGTTTTATACAGTTGGATTAACTTTCCCCATGACTCAGAATCCAGAAATGTCAGTGCAGCAATGAATGAAAGATGCCAGGAGCTCACTCACTTTTTTTAGGTCTTTGCATGATAGTTATACACCAAACATTTCAGGCCTGTAGCTCTAAAAAGCAAGAGAAGCTGCTGTGTTTTTGTGTTTGTGCTCAGGCTCTAATTTTGACATCCCATTCAGTTTCTTATTTTACGTAAAACAGAAAAACTCTGAGTGTGTGAGATCTGAAAAAGAGAAAACAAAAAGCTCCCAGCTCTCTTTGAAACATCAAACCTGTCTAAAACATCATGTTTCCAGAGTCGACTCTGACGTTATCGTAACCGACGGACTGAAGATGTGTCATGTCACGCAGCAGTTGAAAAACGTCTAAACAACAAACAAACATAGACGTCAGAAAGTCTGTGAATCATTTTGTTTCTTTTCCAAAATCTACTTCCTGCACAAAGTTTCAAGGGTGTTGAATCAGATGTCGGATAAATGAAACCAAATAAAATCACAATCTGTTTGAAGGTTTGTTTGTTTCCTGTTTGCTGCATAATTATTTCCCTATCAGATGCTCTCAAAGCTTCATTTGAAGTATTAATTTTTGTTGTTTGTGTTTTTTTTATCGCAGCGTTTCATCCAGTACCTGGCCTCCAGAAACACTCTGTTCAACCTGAACAACTTCCTGGATAAAGGAGCTCTGCAAGGTGAAAAACACAAACACAAACTTATTAAATCTGAAAATAATTCACGGCATCTGTGTGGAGTTTTAGGACGGAGTCTAACATTTCAGATCACATCTGTATCCGTCCTGCCTGACATTTAACGCAGCATCTCTCCCTCCCTCCTTCTTTCCGTGCGACTCTCTCTCTCCTGCAGGTTACGACATGTCGACCTTCATCAGGAGATACAGCCGTTACCTGAACGAGAAGGCCATGTCCTACAGACTGGTGGCTGTGGATTTCACCAAGATGAAGAGAGGGTGAGGGAGCGCCGGCACAATAAATGACAACCCCAATCATCCTTTCACACTCCGGCTCTTTCTCACACACACACACACTCCACCGGGCGGCTGCTGAAGTTTTGGCTCTGCAGTTGGAGGCAGGAGCTGATTTAAAGTGACAGCGCGTCTTATTTAGAGCGCGACACTGTATCTGTAGCTTTGGGGCTTTTAATAAAGATGATCAAATTCCACCTTTACAGCAGGAATCTGTGCACAAAGCCCAGAGACGATGTTTCAGTTTCTATCCAGTGAAACATTTTTCAAAGAGAGAATGAGATAAATCTACAAGTCTGAGCAAAAGGAGGCTGAAATAACTCTTTAGTTCAGACTTTTCAGTGAGTTTCCAGTGGAAATGATTTATTACTTTGCATCAAAACAGGAAGATGCAAATTAGGTAATAATGAGACAACCTGTCTTTTTATGCTTTTGAACTTTCCTTCACTGTCATTATAATTGGGCTAGGGCTTTTTTACTCTTTTAGAATAATGACAAAAGTTAATTTTAGGCAAGCTATAATGGGGAATTAACTGTTTGGCTCAGTTTCTTTCAAATGTCCTCTGAATTTCAAGGTAAATCTGAAAGTCAATAATTTATTTTAAATCAAATCACAATTCACCACAAAATGTATAGAGGAATGTGTCAACATCAGTGTGTTATTATATTCTGCTACTTCAAGAGAAGCAGGTGCTGCTGATTTATTGAATACATTGTGAGTAATGTTAAGTTAGGTGCACAAAAAGCTATAAATTATTCACTGATTTTCACCTACTCACCTTGAAATTTTGAGACAATGTCAGAGAAACTGAACAAAACAGTCACTTGCCAGTTATGATTTGCTTACAGTGAAATTCAGAAATTATTTCGAAGAAGCTACGCGGTTATTTTCACCCCATTGCCGTGAAATTTGGGGATCATTTCAAAAGAATAAATTTAGATAAGTCTATCTAATTACCAACTTCTGGTGAAATTTGGAATACTTTAAAATTTCAGTATCTGGACGTTTTTCCATTTTACTGTGTGTTATATGAGAGAATAACAGTTTAAACTAAAGAAAAAACACAAATAGATCCAAGAAATGTTTAAAGGATAAGTTGAAAATTTGAACTTAAACATATGTACACTATCATTTATGAGATTTTTTTCTTTGATTTGTATAAAAAGAGATATTTGACAGCATCACCAGATCCTCCAGCATCTCACAGCTTCTCCCTCTCATTGCAAAAAAGCCACTGAAGGATTTTTTTTCTCCTCTTCATGACATAAAAACTGAATCTGGAAGAAGAGGAGAAAGATATTCAGTTACTTAGGCATATTTTACAGTAAAAATAAACAATAATCCAGTGTTTATAATGATTAGCAACAGTTAAAGCCTTAAATCAGGCTCATACAGCACAATAAAGTTTTAAAACACATGTCAGAGACCACAGAAAAACGTCATATATAATTTTGCGCACAGTCTCGCATACAGTACAAAAACAGGATGTTACTCTGTCCTAAAAAAGTTTCAACATTGAAATACTGTACAAGTAAGACTTGGTACATCCTTCCAAAAGAGTCACCACACAATATGAGCATGAAGAGAGCTTCATTCATCCCATCTAACGTTACCTTTTCTCACATGAAGTTGCTCCTGTAGATGCTATTTTGTCTCAGAATCATCTTCTTTCTGGCATTTTTGGCATCATTATTCTTAAATGCCTGAGTTAAATTACCGTAATAACCACATATTAGCTGAAAAAGCAATGTCTCATCTTTCAGAAACAGTTGGAATTTTTTCAGATAGTGCGCACCGTTTAGGAGTAAAAGTCATTCGAATACAAATGTGTCAGCGCCGACGCATCCGTTAATGGGCTTTAGGAACCAGCCTCTAGTGGTCACTTGAGGAACTGCAGTTTGAAGCATCAGTCCAGGAAAAAAATTGAGCTTAGGGGAAGTTTTAAAGCTAGAATCTGCTTGGACAAAAACAAAACAAGAAAAACGTGCATGACATGTCCACAGGGGGGCGCCAAACTGGACACTAACACTTTGTCACAGCAGGTTTAAGTGTTAAATATGAGTTTCCAAACTATCGCTGTTAAAAATCTTGTTTAGGTGGAAGAAAAAAGAAACTGACAGATGCTGTTTTGTCTCCGTCCTTCACGCGGCGCCTCCTGCTGAGCGCGCTCATTATTCCCTTACTGAGTTTTTCTCTTTCAGGCGCCATTTGTTGCTAAATTTTCACCTCAGGTATCTGCAAGAACTTTGTGTTCCTGAAGCAACTTTGGTATGCAAAACACAAGCGCCGCTCCTCGTGTTTCTTTGTTTCTTTTTTTTGTGTAAATTCACCTGAAAATCTAAATCAGAATTAAATGGTTTTGTGTGGATGTTTTACTGAAAGGATCGACGGGGTGATGCGCACCATGAACACGGAGAAGCTGATTAAGACGCTGCCCATCATTCAGAACCAGCTGGACGCTCTGCTGGATTTCCAGGTAGTGTGTGTGTGTGTGTGTGTGTGTGAGAGTGTGTGTGTAGTGTTTATGCATGCTGGTCAAAGTCGTGGATTCACTTTCCAATCAAAATGTAAATTGAAACAACAGTTTAGAGGAGTTTGAAACCTCGCTCTTGATGGAGTGTAAGGAGCATATAATGATGACAGATTTCAGGGTTTGGCAGTTATCTGTGTGTGTGTGTGTGTGTGTGTGTGTGTGTGTGTGTGTGTGTGTAAAGGGAAAAGGAATTGGGTGGGGATTTGCAGATCAGTGGGTGAATTGTGGTTTGTGCCAGCGAGCTTCAAAGAGCGATAAAAATGGACGGTGAAGTTTTTCATTGGAATGCATATTTGTGTGCTGCTTGAGATTCAGCTCGTGTGTGTGTGTG
>RPOG01004670.1:0-25841 GCA_008086565.1 Thalassoma bifasciatum
GCCTTTGGACTCGTTCTGACTCCAGAGAGGGGGAGTAAACGCCATATGGTTTGTTGCACGTAAACATGTTGAATCAGCACAGTGTTTCAAAAATGTAGAGCAGGGGTCATCGATGTTTTTCATTCTAAGGACAGAGAAATGGAGCAGGCACACTTCAAATGTGACTACTTTTAAAAACTGAGGACTCATGTTTGTTTTTCCCAGTGGTGGAAAGAGTACTGAAAATCTGGACTCAAGTACAAGTACTGTTACATTGCTGAAATATTACTCAATCACAAGTAAAAGTACTGGTTTTAGAAAAATACTCAAGTAAAAGTACAGAGAACTACTCAGATTATTAGTTACTTTTAACTGGTGATGTCACTGTCACCTCTCCAGATAGGGCTCTAAATTTTGTGTTTTGCTTTACCAATAGTTGAAATGCTAACAATCAATAATCATTAATAACTGATGACATAGAAAACAAGTGTTTTTCGCTCATTTTCTGTACTTTTTTTTATGTCTTTCTTTTTCTCATTTTAAGTTTTTATTTCCGTCTTCAGCAAAGGTTGCCTGAGGGCGGACAAAAAACAAAATTAGATGAGGTGCAGTTGCTGCCACGACTATTGATAGAATATCCATGAATACATTTTTAACTGGTTAAATTCTTAACACAAAATCAATTAGTGATCAATCATTAACATTCATTAACATTTTTGTGTTTTGTTTTGTTTTTCATCCATATGTCCTGGTTTTCATTGGCTTGATTGCTCTCAAATCACCTTACTGGCTACAAAAATGCAGATAAAAGGTCGTCGATTACACAGCTGTGAAGACTTTTCCCATCATGCCCTGTGGTCCTGTCTGTCAGTGTTCGTCACAAACATGTTATCCTATACTTAGTATCTGTGTCGTTTGTTCTCCAGGGTATTTCTGATTTCTTACACTGATGATGGGATCTCTGCTTCACTGTCCAACCCCCCAACACACACACACACACACACACACACACATTATCATGGGATTTAACTTCCCTTGAGATGATGACAACGACTCTGATGTGATGTTTGTAGACTGAGGCAGCAAGCAAGTCATTCTGTCTTATTTTTAGTCAAATTTGTCTTACTATTCTTAATTTGAGCCACATTTCCTAGACAAGGTCATAAAAATGTCTCATTTCAAGTTTTTTAAAGACAAAAATGAGGCATCAATTACTTGTAACAAGTCAAAAAAAATCTGCCAATGGGATAAGATAAAAGATTCTTGTTTTAAGACATCTTTCTAATTTCAAGAAACTTCCCGGGTGAATTCGTCTTATCCCATTGGCAGATTTTTTTGACTTGTTACAAGCAATTTACACCTCATTTTTGTCTTTAAAAAACTTGAAATAAGACATTTTTATGACCTGGTCTGGTGAATGTGGCTCAAATTAAGAACAATAAGACAATTTTTGCTACAAATAAGACAGAATGACTTGCTTAGATTTCCGTTTTTGCAGTGCACATTAACTTTAACCTTGAGCAAACTTCAAACTGTGTTTCTGACTCTAAAGTTTTTCAGACCCTTCTCGTTCTAACCCAATAAATGTAATTGCCACCCACTGAAGATAATCTGAACCAATATGAAGGAGCGAGCTGAATCATCCTCTTCTTGCCAAGAGGAAACTCCTGCATGTGGCAATTTGAGAGAAATCCCGTCCAGGTTGCATCTGCCTCCGTGTTAAGTGCCAGGAAACGATCAAACACGAGGGTGCTCTTACCGCACGTGAACGCTCCGAGAAGTTAATTACTGAAGGTTCAGGAGCATCATGGGATAAACAACAACACAGGACGATTGCATCCCATTACGGCTGCAGGGAAACGTGTCTCTACTTGTCTTTTTTTGGCGCCTGGGGGGACGGGGGTGGGGGTGATGGTGGTTGAGGGGGGTTGATTCCAGCTAATTTCTCTCTAACTCCTGTGAGTCAAACAGAAACGGTTTCTTCGTGTAGTTTACTTGAAGGTCAGTCATCTTTTGATTCCTCCTCCTCCAGACTGTCTAACGAAGAGATGATGAGCAGAAGTGATGCTGTTTCTGCCGTGGGAGGCCGTCACAAACGCAGACACTGGCGGCGGCGGTGATGTATCCATTCTGATAGAAGTTAGCGCGCTGCCATTAAAGTCAGTCTAAGTAATTGCAGATATTGGATGTGACCAAAGGAGGAGTGATACTCCCGGGGCGCTGTTTGTACATCGCTCAATCCTGAGCCAGGAATCAATGGAAAACAGTTCTGCAGAGCGTCTTAACAGAACGCTCTTTGACTGCCTCCCACACACACACACACACACACACACACACACTCCCACTGAATGCTGTCAGGACGAGATGATGATCCGTGGGTAATGGTTCACTTTAAGAACGAATCAGACACACAGGGAAGGCGGTGTCTTCATTAAATCTTAATTCCTCTCTTAGGGAAAGATTTCAGATCTGATCAGTCTGTTTATTTTTGTTTTTGACTCCTCATGTGATCATAACATCACTTAAAACTCTAAATCATTGATGATATGGTGATGCAGAATTACTCACCAGTTTACGCGTCTAATGCAGCAAGACAACACCACACCACTTCCTGCATGGATTACAACAGTATGGCTCGGTAGTAGAGGAGTCCAGGTGATAATATACCTGCCACAAGTTTACACAAAAGGGGTTTGAATGTCCACTAAAGGTAACCATCCTCACCTGTGAGCTATTTGATTATAATTAGTGTATGTGAGCTACAAAGGCTCAGGAAGCTTGGTCCAAACTGATTGTTACGACTCCATGTTTTTTGTTCCCTCCTCCCCTCTGCTCATTTCCAGGTGAGGCTGCTGATTCCTGATGAGGCTCACCTGCCTGTAAAAGTTGAATGCAGCCTGCAGTCAAGAGAGGCTTTTTGAGTTGAGGACTGCTGCCCTGCTGCATCTCAATTTGGGATTTTGTTTTGTCTTTTAGTTGTTGCACTATGTTCCTGGTGTTTTTCCTAATAAATCCCTTTTGGATTGTTTTAAGGTGTGTTTTAGTACCTTTTTGTGAATCTTTTGTGGATTGTTGTTAGCCCCATAGGGCCACCTTTAGTTGGGGTGTAACAAATGGGGGCTCGTACGGGATCTGAACAGCCATGAGGTGTGGTATGTTTGATTTCTAGTTTAGTTTCTAGTGACCTATTTTGTGTATGGTAGTCCTTTGTCTAAACATCCATTTGTTGTTTGGTTTTGTTCTAACTTAGTTCTGAGCACTCTCTTCAGTTAGTCGTCAGGCAGGTGAGAGCTTGCCACTTTATTTTGCCTTTTTTATTTTTGGTGGTAACCCTGAGGAGGGGGCACACTGGTACTTCAGAGTACTACATGCTCTGGAGTCCAGTGAGGCTTCGAGCTCAGCAGGCCACTGAAGACTAGAGAGGTAAGATTTTTCACTGATGAATGAAGGATGAATTCAGCATGTTATCAGAAAATACTGGAGGAAAATTTACACTCATCAGCCCAGAAGCTGCACATGAGACGAACTTGGACGTTCACATGTGGCAATGATCCTAAACACAAGGCCAAGTGGACCTGCCATTGGCTACAGCAGAATAAAGTGAAGGTTCTGGAGTGGCCATCTCAGTCTCCTGACCTCAATATCATTGAGGCACTCTGGGGAGATCTCAAACCTGCAGTTCATGCAGGATCATTTTGGAAGTTTCTGTTGCTATTATGATTCAAATAGAGTAAAGAGTGACAGAAAAGTTTTTGTTATGATTCATATTTTCTGAGAAAAGACCAAAAAAATCAGAAACTGCTGGAGGGTGAAAACTTTTGGGCACAACTGTATTAAAAGAAACTGGAAAAGTCTGTTTTTAGGAGCGTTAATGTTGTTTTCAACCTCTTGTTTTTAGAGATACTACTACTAGATATGACAATACTGGAACAATATATTGTTCACTCCAGAGATATTACTACATAAACGCTTATGCAATAAAAACAGGAGACAGGCATACATTGACAGAAGATTAAATTGTGTAAAATACAGAATAACCTACAAACAAAAGAAGAAAAAGCAGAAAACAAAGATGGAGAGCAGACAAAAGTCGAAGCTGTAGATTCATGTTGTGGTGAAGCTGCATTGACTTTGTATCAGAAAATACTGAAGTTTATGCCAACACGTGGTTTTATTTGCTTCCAAGTCACATCTTCATGCATGATTCCAACATCATCACAGACAAATGGATGTTTTATTGATGCGCTCTGAGACATGTGATGTCATCCTGAAGCATGATTCTGACATCACGTTACAGATATAGAAGTCAGCGTCATGTTGGATAAAGTGAGTATTCACCATGCTTTCACTGCAGGCTACAGCTGCACACTGAGCCCAAACCAGCAGTGACTATCAGCTGACACATCTGAGCTTCACGACACAATCACAGGTTCAGTCACTCGTGCGGTCAGCGCCCTCGAACGGCATGTTCTATACGCCAATAAGAGCGTGTCTGACGGTGGTTACAGTGCGCCGACGAGACGGGACAAAAGGATGTTTTCATTCAGAGACGTGAATCAGATCCCAAACGAGAGCAACAAAACATCCACATGTGAAGTTTATCTGACAGGTTTTTGATTTTGTTTAAAAGGGAACCCTGGCTACCATGACGTCATTTTCCTAAATGATCAGTGTTTTTACCAGCTACATAAGAACGATAATAAAATTTCTCAAAATATCTTAGTTTGTATAAAATTTGAAAAAAATTTTCACCTGTAGGCCGCCATTGTTGTTTACGCCACAATAACGTCTGGGTAGTGATGTCATATGGTTGCACCGGGCTGGATCTCATACAGGATCATATAAGTCCTGGAGCGGACTTCAGTGGTTTCCAGAGGAAGTTTTGTGGGTTTGTGTTGGAAAATAGTCGGCACAGCATTTGGCTTTAGTCTCCGTTTATAATGACCCACACCTGTCAGCTCTTTCATCAGCATGGGCCGGCTAAATGCAGCAAATGCTTCTGGGGAGAAGTGGCCAGAACATAGCCGCGGCTCCATGGGAAGTTGTTTACACCCACAAGCGATTTCCCACAACTTCCTTCTTTTCTTGTCTTTTGGGAAGCTGTGCAGACTAACATCAGTCTCCTTGTTTTCTTTGGACTGAAAAGTGCACCCAAAAGCAGCCACATGTGGCATTATTATGTTTTTTTCCCTCCTGAAACCTCGTGACTTACGGCGACTAGTAGTGAGTAAACGGCCAAATCCAGATGCTCGGCACCAAGCAACCAATCTACGTCATCAACCCAGAATGCATTGTGTTTTAAACTGTATTTTTTTTTTTTTTAAGAAAAAACAATTCTTTATGTCTTTTAACAACAAATTCTAGTTTGAGACAAACATTTAAGCAGATTCATGCCTATTAGTCCTTACAGTCGGGGTTCACTTTAAAACGTCTGTGACATAAAAGACTCATCTCATGCTCAGGAATAAAAGATGAAATAATGCTGAGGATCCAGATCAGGAGTTAGTGCCAACAGATGATCTCTTTAAAAGCTCCAACCCTCAAACAAACTGAGATTGAAGCTTGATGTAAAGTGGAGATTTGCAGAGTCAGGAAATCAATTTAGCTTAACAATTAATTGGTCGGATTCTAGCTGTTAATCTTATGAGCACTGAAGATGAATTGTGAAGCACTCGCAGCTTTGTGGAGCTCTTTTTTTTAAAAGAGAGTATTGACATAAACATTTATGAAAAAGCATGATTCTGCCTGAAAATAAAACCTTTTGTGTCTCTTGGTTGTAGATGTGTAGGTGATGGGAGTGAAGTGTAAGAGCAGCATCAGAGTGAGAAATGAAGACGCAGCAGTTTTAAGACTCTGAGGGGAGATATTTGTTTGTGCTTGTGCGTTGAATTGGAAACCAGTTCCTCCAATCAGGAGCAGCTGATCAGGCCATGACAGCTCCTTATATTCTGCTGCACACACACAGAATGAAAAACGAAGCTCTATGGAGATGAAACTCAGCCTGAATTCAAATGATAGTAAATCTTTGTACCTTTGTGGCTCTTTTCTGGTGTGATCTCACTTTTCTGCAAGATCCTGCAAAAATACGCAAGGTTCCTTAAAATCGACAAAGGAGAATCATAACCCGTAAATTCAGTTTAAACACTTTTCCTTTTCTGTTTGAGGAGAATTTGTTCTCTAACACAGACATAAAAAATGTATGGAAGTTCATTTCTGCAGGTAAAAACATAAATTAAAATCTGGTTGTGATGAGATTTCCACATTTTGCCTATATGTTTTTGAGCAAAAAGACAAAATCTTTAATCTATATCTCATAAATTTGACTTTTTATCTCAATGTTTTCACTTTGTATCTCAAACTTTTAACTTTTTAATCTTGTAATTTGGCATTTTATGTGAACATTTTGTGTTTTAATCTCCAAATTTCAAGATTCATCTGAAGATATTTGACTGTCTAACTCATAATTTTGACTTTTAATCTCAATGGTTCATCTTTTAATCTAAAACATTTGGCTCATACTACAAATATTTGACTTTTTATCCACAAATTTTGACTTAACAAACTCTAAATTTTTCCATTTTCTCAATAATTCTGAGTTCTTGTCAAAATTTTTGGGTTTTTATCTCAAACTTTCAAATTTATTGAAAAAAAAAAAACACTTTTTATCTCACAATTTTGACATTTTATCTGAATTTGTTTGTCTTTGTGTTTCATAATTTTACCATTAATCTTAATGGTTCAACTTTTAATCTAAAAATACTTACTTTAATTCCAAAATTGTGGCTTTTTTTCTCCAGATTTTGACTTTACAATTGTACAATTTTACAATTTTTACAACTTTCACTTAATAATTCTAAATTTTTGTCGAAATTTTGGGGTTTTTATCTCAAACTTTCAAATTCATTTAAAAAAAAATTACTTTTTATCTCAAAATTTTGACATTTTATCCGAAAATTTTTGACTTTTTAATCCCATGATTTTGACCTTTAATCTCAATGGTTCAACTTTTAATCTTAAAATATCAACTTTCATTCCAAAATTCTTATTGTTTTTCTCCAAATTTTGACTTTACGATGGTACAATTTTTCCTTTCACTTGATAATTCTGACTTTTTATGTAAAAATTTGGGGTTTTTATCCCAAACTTTCAAATTAATTGTGTTGTATTTATCTTTTTATCTCATAGTTTTGACTATTTATGTCAATAATTTGACCTTTTATCTCAAAATCTGGACTTGGTATCTCAAAGCTTTGGTTTCACAGTCTTATAATTTGGACTTTTTTAATTTTTGGCTTTAAATTCTCAACAGAGCCAAAGTTTCATTTTAATTTTTTTAACTGACTGACATTGGCTTTTATAATAATGCCTCACCAAATGCCTAAATAAAAAAACAAGGATAAAAGGGAAACTGCCATATATCTGCAGTTGGTTTGTAAAGTGGGACATTTTGGGGAATTTTATAAAATCCCCCTGGTCATAAACTTAGACAAAAAAGAGCAAGAGATGACATTTGGTCACTCTAACTTGTGCTAAATCATGGTTTCATGTGTGCACATTCAAAACTGTGTGTGGCCACGATTGGTTTCAGATAAATCTTTCGTTCTTAGCAAAAACAGAACAAATTCCAAAGTTAATCTGCTTTCAACCAGCGAGTCGTCTGGCCACCATGTCAAATATTCACCAGCTCGCCCTCTTTGAAAGTATGAACAGACTTCGTCTTCCAACAACAACATTTGGCTGCAGATTAAGTAACCGCTGGTGAATGTTGGGTAACAGGGAAGGACTGAGTCATCGGTATGAGAATCTTCATGGGTTGTCTCCCAGTGGGGCTTATTTATGTTCTCTAATTGTAGGTTACATGTTTGTCACTGCAGTCACAGACGTCTGCAACTTTTTAGTATCTGCGAATTTCATCCGGCCTTTTTTTGATTTTCACCGTCTCTGGAAAACATAAAAACCAAACTGTCGGGGATGTGACAGATCGAAAATCAAATTTTCCACTCAGTCTTGAAACAGACAGCAGAGCTAAACCAGCTGTATGTAAGTAATGCATATTGAGTTTGAGCAATTATAAGCTAACAGGTGGCAACCAAACCAAGTCAAAAAACAAAACAGAGCAGAACAGGAAGTCATGCACAGAAACCACCTAAAAAGGCCCAGTGACTTTCAAAATAAGGCAAAGTGCTCATAAGTTTACAAACCCTGGCAGAATTTATGATTTCTTGGCCATTTTTCAGAGGATATCAATGATAACAGAAAAACTTTTCTTTCACTCATGGTTAGTGGTTGTAGACATTTATTAACAAACAACTGTGTTTGCTCTTTTAAATCATAATGATAACAGAAACTTCCAAAATGACCCTGATGAAAAGTTTCCATCCCCCAGTTCTTAATAGCGTGTATTTCCCCCTTTAACATCAGTGACAGCTTGAAGTCTTTTGTGCTTGTTGTGGATGAGGGTCTTTATTTTCTCAGATGGTAAAACTGACCATTCTTCTTGGCAAAAAGCCTCCAGTTCCTGTAAATTCTTGGTCTGTCTTGCATGAACTGCAGGTTTGAGATCTCCCCAGAGACTGAGATGGCCACTCCAGAACCTTCACTTTCTTCTGCTGTAGCCAATGGCAGGTCCACTCGGCCTTGTGTTTTGGATCATTGTCATGTGTGAACGTCAAAGTACGTCTCATGTGCAGCTTCTGGGCTGATGAGTGTAAATTTTCCTCCTGTATTTTCTGATAACATGCTGCATTCATCCTTCATTCATCAGTTTGGACCAAGTTTCCTGAGCCTTTGTAGCTCACACATCCCCAAAACATCAGTGATCCACCTCCGTGTTTCACAGTAGGAATGGTGGACCTTTCATCATAGGCCTTGTTGACTCCTCTCCAAATGGAACAATGTTTATGGTTGTTGACAAAAAGTTTTAGGTTGGCTAAAGCACTGAGTATGTGTAAATGAGAGGCCTTTGTGTTTTAGTTTTATTTACCTTTAAGTTGCTTTGAGTTCAAATTGCGAAGCATGAAAAGACCTTTAACGTCAATGGAAGCTCGACTGTTGAATAAGTTTTGTTATTGGCACAAGTTTAGAGACAGAGCAACGTGTGGAACTGCAACTGTCATTGCAATGAACTCAAGGTAATAAATCAAGACGTGACGATGAGGTAGTCTGACTGACTGGAAACTCAACAGACACATTGATACAGTGGAACTAGAGCAAAACCATAAAACTGTTGATGTAACACTGGTGACTAATAATTTTACAGTTCGTGTGCACGGTACGAAAACTCTCTTTGAATGAATACGGACCAAAATAGAATGGAATCAAATATGAAGCTGCATTCACATGCATGCTCACACATCACCTCCAAGCATGACTACGTGCATGGATGCGCGGGGGGGATGGAGGCTGCAGGACGGTGAGAAGGGCTGACAGCACCAGCAGAACAGCCTGCAGCGCTCTGTACACGAATTAGCTCGCTCCGCAAGTCTACGCAGGAGCGCGCGGTTCATACTATCAGAGTCAAGACAACCCCTGAGGTGACATGTTGATTTGTTTCTCACAATCCAATGACCTGTTTTTTTTTTCTTACTAACGCACCTCCATACATAGAATTGATGTTTAGACAAGGAGTGGTGAAGCGTGGTTTGGATCTTTTTCTGGAGCACTGGGTTAGAGGTTACACAGATTTGAACTGCAGAGTTTAATACGCTAAAAAGATATTAATCTGACATGAACGTGGAGCTCTGTGTATCTTCCAATCAGCTTTTTAATCTCTGTTAGTTTTGTTCAACAAACTGCAGCACTCATAACATTTAGAAATGTGTACATCGCTGCTCACTTGGAACATTATTGAGGCTTGAGGGCAAATAACTGAGTGCACCAGAGGCCAAGTGCAACACCGAATCAGGCAAACAATAACAGAGAGAGCTGCAGATCGGCCGAGCCAAACCTCCTGCATGTCAAGAGGAGCAGCGGCATGTTGGCTCCTGCACGTTGTCCCTTCTTTTTTTCTCACAGCAACACCTCATCTAAAGTTTCACAGGGACAAGCAGGCACAGGCAGACAGGCTCACATTACACCATCACTAATAACAGAAGCTGGAACGGAGCCATGGGAAAAATAAATCTGTAACACTTTATTGCGGCGGTATTCTTGCCAACCAGCAAGTGCATTAAGTAATCATTCCAATTCTCATAAGGAGCAAATCTGCCGTGGTCTGGTCTGGACTTGTCTTCTCATGGGTAATAACACAATGGGGATTTACTCTGCAGTGTAGTACGGCGTTTTATTCTGATCAGAAAGAAATAAGCTGTCGGAAAAACTCTTATCTTGTGACAACGGCGAGGCACATGCAGAAAGAGTGCAGGGTTTAAAAAACAGAGAGGATTCTCTTTTGAAGGCAGAGTTCCTGGTCAGTTAGTTTATCTTCTCGTGGGACTTAAGCAGTTTAAATGTATTGATGTGCATCTGATTGAGCATAAAAACATCTGTAAAAGACCTGAAATGCCAAAGCCACGTCCACATAGTCCAAAAAATACCCCTGCACAAATTATATCCAGGGTTAAAATGGCCTGGGCTACTTTGGGCATCGGGGCGGGACTCCGCTGTGCACCATGCCGAGTTGAGTAAATGTGCTACCATGTAGAGACAAACAACGTGGTGCCGTATGAATATGATAAATAACATGGCAGGGGGGAGGGGCTTATAGTTGAAGAAGTAACACTGCTGTATAAACAGTGCAATGAAATAAACCCAGCTATTTAACCTCGGTATAGTCTGGGCAGGGGGTGTATTTTGGCCTGTTACACCAGGTAGCTAGGAAACTGCAGATATTTTCACGTTTAGGCCTGTCTCCTGCAGTTTTATGTCACTGAAAAAAATCTCTCCTGAAAGCCCTGGACACTGGAAAACTCTGGTTTCACACTTTCCTGCATACAGTAGGAACTACGTTGATGAGCAAACCTCTTAATCGGCCCAAACAAAGGATCAAGGTGCCATGTTTGAATCTCTGGTGGAAGAGACAGAATGACGAGGATTCATTCTGACTGGCACAGGTTTTATGTCTAAAAAACCAATGGGCGACCACACCCAGTGAGTTACAAAATCTCCTTTATTAGCTTTTGATTGCTAATGTGTCTAACATACATGTTCAGCTGGAAGATGATCATAAAGAAAACATGGGAGCAGTTTATCCATGAAAATTGGACATTCAACCCAAATTTCCAAACTTCTTCTTTCTCTATATTTACCACAACATCATGTATTTATGTGTTGAGCTTGGCATGATGGATGTGTACAAAAAATGTCATTCAAATTGAAGTTTTTTTTTAAATTCTCACTTTTGGCCGCCAACCCTGGTCACATCTATTGAGGTCTGAAAAATCTATTAACATATTTTCATCATCACTATGTCTAGTGCACACCATAGACTGTATAATGAGTGGACGTAAAGACGCTCGGCTCAAACTGAAGCCTCCAGCAGATGCCCCGCCCCCTGGTGTCTGGCTGCAGTATAGGTCATAAGCCCCACCTCCCCATGTATTCCAGATATGAGCCGGGAAAACTTAAAAAAATTATGATACCTCGTAGCAACGTTTCTCTCATCCTTACGCTAAGGTAGTATGACTATGTCATTTGGCTGCATGGTGTTCAGGTGATTTTTTTTCTGAGAAGTTAGTTTCTCATTAGTTATTGGACGTTAAAAACCACGATATAAGTTTCGTTTTAGGATAGTTGACAGCTGCCGTTCATGAGTAGTTTTTATCGGGGATATAAGAAACTTCGGGAAAGACCCAAAAGGAGACTAAACCTTCTGAAGAAGAAGAAATAAATATTTTTATTTCTCTTTTTTACGCGGCTCCACCGGAAATTCTCTACTGCACAGACTCTGGCTGCACAATGGCAGCTAGAGAAACAGGTTTTTTTTGGCTTCAAAATCGTAGAACGGTGACAGGCAGAAGCACGCTGTCCATTCTATATACAGTCAATGGTGCACACAAATACGATACTAAGATGATCCAATAAAAACTGTCTGAGTTTCCTGTTGAGAATTCACTATGGTCATAAAAGGCTTTTATGTAGATCTGACATGATAATTTTGCACAAAAAAATTCATGTATGTAGGCAAAAGTAGCGGTTTTTAGTCAAAAAGAGGCACCATGTAGCATTGTATCATCAAGAAAGCATCAGGATTATAATTTTTTTGCCAGGAAATTGGGGGATAGGTCAATTTTGGTGAGTTTTACTTGCATGTTGAAGGCAACCAATTCGAGGTTGAAAGAAAGAAAGAATAATTCTCACGGTTTCAAGGGCGCATTTGTAGCCTTGTGGTTGTCAGGCTTGGACTTTAATTAAACAACTTCATCTTGAATTAGATGCTTAGAAAGTGTATGATCTCTGTAAGAGGTCTGCACACTGTTCTGTGATGTTGTCAGACATAAAACAAGCAGTCAGTCTCACTGTAGCTGGAGCTGATAGAATCTTTATACTTGTTTAACATGTAAACACTTATATTTTTAAAACCAGGTTCCTGAAACAAGAGCAGAAAAAGTTCTCTTTAACTTTTAGATATGAACACAGACCTATTCATTCACGCTGTAGCAGCCACTGTTTAAACTCTGAACGTTTCTGTCAGAAATTTATGCTAATGACTTTTATTTGGGTGTAAACTGTGAAGGATAATCCATTGAAGTCACGCCGGTCGCTGTTTTGTCCCATTATTCACTGTCTCCGCAGCGGCTATGATGTTTTACTCCTCATGACATCATCACCCTGCTCGATGCTCGTGTCGTTTCACGATTTTACTGCCAATATTTAATCTCACCATCTCTCACAGCAGAGTACGCGAGCGTATCCTTCACAGTGGATTTCCCCTCCTTTAATTTGGAGCAAATTGCAGCTTTTCTGTGCGAGTGAGTGATGCGGATCAGGTTCCTGACCTAAAACCTGTCAGTCATAATGATGAGCTGTCACATCGCCCGAGGCTGAGGTAACGCCTCTGCAGGCAGCTTAAGAGGCAGACGGAGGGTGAAACGAAAAAAAAAAAAGATTTATGTGTGTATGTGTGTGTCTTTTTGCTTTGATTTCTAAATTTCTCTGCTTTTCCTCAGCTCAGAAAATGGATATCATCATCAACAACACCAGCACTGAAATATCCTGATTTAGCCTTTTGGTAGCATCTCTGCACCAGACTCGGGCTTATCCCCACTTTAAACCACGCAAAGACTTCATGCAACATCTCCTCACATGAGATTAAGCAACCAGCAGTGAGAGCAGGAGTGAGTCAGTGGTGGAGAATCTTCATGGCTTGTCTCCGAGCTGAAATGTCTTGTTTATTTACCCTCATAGCTGGATACAGATGCCTGCCACCTTCAGTTTTTGTCTGCATGACTTACCGCAGACAGCTCAGCACCTCATGGGAACAGAGCACAGGTGAACTCCACCCAGGTTAAGCTCTGGATTTAGATCCTACTGCTTCAGCAGTGGCACATGTTCACATAATGAATTCATTTCTACGTGTGCACTTTAAATATCCTAAAAAAAAACTCTTCTTGTTTTCTAATCTTATCCGTGTTGCAACAAAGTAGGTCATGAAAAAAGCATTTAAAAGTAATTTATCCTTCAATCACTTTAATTTCTATTATGAACTGACTTTCTTACTTATGGGTGTGTAAGATGCTTGATTCTGATTGGTCAAACCCCCTCCACGGTTATTAACTTTCATTAACATGGGAAACGCCACAGGCAGACTGATCATGCCACATCAAATCAATCCAAAGAAAAGGGTTCACAGAGTTCAGCTTCTGTTTTACCCATTGACTGTATATAGAATGGACAGCGTGGCTCCGCCTGTCACCGTTGTACGATTTTGAAGCCAAAAAAAAACCAGTTTCTCTAGCCGCCATTGTGCAGCCAGAGTCTGCGCAGTAGAGAATTTCTGGTGGAGCCAAGTAAAAAAGAGAAATAAAAATATTTATTTCTTCTTCTTCAGAAGGTTTAGTCTCCTTTTGGCTCTTTCCCGAAGTTTCTTATATCCCCGATAAAAACTACTCACGAATGGCAGCTGTCAACTATCGTAAAACGAAACTTATATCGTGGTTTTTAACGTCCAATAACTAATGAGAAACTAACTTCTCAGAAAAAAAACACCTGAACACCATGCAACCAAATGACATCATCATACTACCTTAGCATAAGGATGAGAGAAACGTTTCTACCAGGTATCGTAATTTTTTAAAGTTTTCCCGGCTAATATCTGGAATACATGGGGAGGCGGGGCTTATGACCTATACTGCAGCCAGACACAAGGGGGCGGGGCATCTGCTGGAAGCTTCAGATTGAGCCCAACGTCGTCACGTCCACTCATTATACAGTCTATGGTTTTACCTCACTGTTGGTTAGCATTATATTGGTAATTTGGCAGGCTAAACAACATGAGTATTTAACACAGGACAGCAACCGAGCAGGTTAGAGACACTTTGGGTTACCAGTTGTTATAGAATGGACAGCGTTTGGGCATTTTAGGTAAATAAATCTGTAATTACTGTATCTGGTGTATCCAATAACTATCTGATAACCATATAGGTCGTCCATAAATTTTCTTCACAATTCAAAAAAAGAAATTCCAAAGGTAATGTGCATTTGCGGTGAAACCCAAAGAAGAGCTTTAACAAGCGCAGCGCCCCCTACAGCGTGTGTACACCACTGTAGCATTACCAACAGGTTGTGTCACTCAGAAACCAGATTTTACAAAGAGACCATGTGACACAAAAGCGTCCACAGTTCGTATACTGAATTTCACTGGATGCTCACCGGATTAAAGCAAGAAATTCCTAGCGTGTTACCATTTGTGCAATGACAAAATGAAGCATGTAAGTTAAGTCAGTTAACAAAATTTATTCAAGCCAGAATATTTAAAGGTAGGGTCTGTGGGAATTTTGTTACTATTTGTAAACACAACATCTAAATTAGATTCATTTCCCATGGTTCAGTGCTAGCGGCAGCAGAAGGTGTGAACCAAGCGGTAACCTCCGGTCTGAAAAAATGAGACAACATGGAAGTGCTAAAAAGCTGCTGTTCCTCCAGTGACCGCTTGAGGCTGGCTCCAGAAGCACCGGAAGTCCTATACAAGTGGACAGGAAAAAGGCCGTTTTCAGAGCCGAAATTATCGTATTTAAAGCCTGGTATAAACTCTGTCTCCCATCTGTATCGCTAATTTCGCTTACGGCACACACTGTGAGGGGGGTTAATTTTTTTCTAACTCTGCCATTCGGAAGATATTAGGATCGAGAGCTTACCCAATCAGAGCCACAGCTCACATCACGTGACTGACAGGCGCCCAATAGTTGTGAGTTTGGGCACTAGTCACTCGTCCCATTTCCAATATGGCTGCGCCCGCCGTTTAGCCTCAAAACGGAGCTGCAGTAACCGACGGGTGACATCACGGAGACTACGTCCATGTTTTATACAGTCTATGGTATGAACACACTCACCAGCCCAGTGAGCACCTGCAGCCTCAAGTTTCTACGTGGGAGAATTTCAAGAGCCATACACCTGACTTCCTGCAGGTAAATGAGGTTTCCTGCAAATTGTATCATTCTTTCTCCGTGTTGTTGCCGCTAGCGTAGCATGGGAAAGCTTCTCCCACTCTCACCACGTCTACTCTCTGCGCAGAAACATCCTGAGTCAACCAAAACATCAACATACAAGCAGCGGAGGGGGGTTAGGAAGGAGTTGAGATTTAAATTTTTTAGGGGAAATCCCGCAGACCTTACCTTTAATGGGCAATCCCCCAAGTTCCTGACCGAGCTCTGACATCATCATGTTCCTGCAAAGACTCTGAGATTGTTCAGTCAAGAGAGTAACTAGGAAAAACAACAATAGTGTAAGACAAGGTCTTTAAAAATTGGTTTTCTTATTAGATTAAGAAAATGTCACCACACACTACACAACCACAGACATGTCAGACAAACTAGTCACATACCATATCTGGAGCTTAAATGCTCTAGTGTCTTTTTTTTAATGTATTTTTTCTTCTCTATCAGACGACCGTGTTTGACTCTGCGGCTGCTAATTGCATCAAATTGTGATCTGCATAACGTTTTGCTGCTGAGACTCAAAAAACCTTCAGTCGAGCGTCTGTGCGTGCATGTGTGACTCTTAATAAGGTTGTTAAACCAAAGACCTTATGTAATTTTTAATTAACCTCCAACCCTTTGTGTTTGATGAGGTAAATTCACATAATGAAATCAAACGGATCATGATGAGATAATTAGTGCCCTGTGGCTCTGTTTCTGTTCTGTTTGAGGATCAGAAAAAAAAATGTGAGAAAAGGGAGATAATCTGCAGCATGCTTTGATATTTTCAGTATGATTTAAGCAGAAAATCATTTTTATTTACAAATAGAAACTGATGCTTTTTTAATCTGACCTCCCTTCTTTTGGATGGATAAAGCTTTGTTGTAATACATGCCCTCAGAGTCAGTCAGAGCATGCACCGTGCATGTTTGAGAGCGCATGTGGATCTGATTGTAATTGGTCCATGCTGGCAGAGGCACCTGTACCAGATCCATCTCCTCCACAGGCGTCGAGGCCAAGCACCGCAGCATCTCCCTCACAGATGGACCTCACAGCGGGCAACTGTCCATGTGAACCCCTTTACCCCTCACCAACGGATGGTGTATCACAGTGGGAACGTCGTTTCTCATCAATCCCAATAAAGGCCTGGCCTGCCTTGGCGATGACATTTAGATGTCGTCTATTCTCGGGGTGAGAAAGGCAGGGAGGTTTCTTTTGTGCGCTCGCTTGTGTGGTGCAGGAATGAGCCACTTGTGCCAATAGGACAGTTTTTTTTCTTGGTGGGAGGTTGTGAGTGTGTGTGCGTGTGTGTAATTCTGTGTGTGCATGTCAGGACCAGAAAATGGCAGTTTATTTATTCTGCCTGTACCTGTAGTTCTGGCATGAATGCTTGTGTAATGTATAACAAACCACTGATAAAACTCCTCCAACAAAAGTCGACATTTTTTGTCTGATGAAGAGAGTTAATGAAATGACTTTATTGTTGTCAGTGTTGGGCCCGTTACTGAAAAAAAGTAGTAAATTACTTCTTACTTGTTACTCTTTTTAAAAGGTAATACAACTACTTTACTTATTACTTCCTGCCAAAAGTAATATATTACGTTACTGATTATATTACTTTTATTTACACATCAAGTTGGTAAATGTGTCCTTTAATAAGAGAGGCTAAAAGAGAGGACGCTAATGCTGTTTACTGCTTCTCCACTGCTTGCTACATTATGGACCAGCTATGACATAATGGGTTGTGTTATATTTTGTGTCATTGTCACCAATAGGGTTCTAAGGCTAAATATATTTATATCCTCCATACTTATTGGGTCGGAGTTGGACCATGTGACACAAAACAAGCTTCCAGCTTCCGTCACATATTTCAGCAATATAATTACTAACTGCATTCTGCTCGGATTACAACAACATGGCTCTGTAGTAGAAGAGTCCTGGTGCTAAACTAACTCAGCTACAGCCCTGATGTGTCATGTATTAAAAAATACTAAAACATGGAGCATCAGGTTGAACAGATAAAGTCGTTTATCAGACAAGAATAAGACGTTTGCAATGCTATTGAAAGAAGAGGTGACTAAACAAGTTGATGGCATCCAATTAAAATAAGTATAAATTTTCCATTATGAAGTATTATGAGAACAATTAGCTTTGAAAAGGTCACAGTTTTATTTAAATACGTCTCAGCTTGAGTAATGTAAACTTCATCACTAATGAGAAAATAACAGCTTCCTCAGTTTCTACCTTCTGTGTGATCACTGTGATGAACTCTGTGATTATAAAAGTTTGTGGAGTCCAACGCTGACAGACACGACCACTAAACAGGAGTGTGTGTCTCCAGCTCCTCTCACTCACTGTAAACAATAAAAGGAGAAGGAAAATATTACTGTAAACTCCTCTCCGGTGTTGACAGACAAAAGTCACATGAAAACTCTTTCGTAATGTTTATTTTTACCGACTCTCTATGTTTGGTCGGTCGGAGCTTTCTTCAAAGTGTCATGCGGCCCTGTGACTGTGTAACACGGGTGGCCGCTGTGGAAATGAAATCACGCTTCTTCCATTAATCAAAGGTCTGGATTCTTCTTACATAAAAGTTTAGTCATTGTCTTTCTACCGTCTGGTTTGGTCACGGCTCCAGTGAAGTGTTCAGATGAGGAGAGAGCATGAAGACAAACTTGCGTCATCACGATGGCTCAAAAATAGCATCAATTATTCTGCCAAGAATCATTTCTCAAACATACTGTATGTACGATTGCAGGAACAGACATAAAACTTCTCTCATTACCGAGCTTGTGTTCTGCATTGCAGTGTAACTCCAGCGTCGTCAATGGGCAGATATGTGGGAGATAATGAGGCAGATAGTAGATTGTTGCACCCACAGAGCAACTGTTTGGGTACAAATCGCTCGGATTGTGAAAAACAAGCTGGTTGAAAAATGTTTTTATGGGGTTTTTTTCAGAGAGGTAATGAACAACATAGAGAATAACTGCGAAGGGGAGATTGTTTGTTGTTTATTCGTCCAATTTATCTGAAACCAAATTAGACTCATCGAGGAAACACTGACTCATAAAGAAGCTTTCAAACTGACCACACAGCGAGCAGACGTCCCTGTTTGGGGGAAGTGAAGCAGTTTCAAGCAAAATCATTCAGTTTTTATCTCTGAATATGAAACTTTACCCGCTTCTCTGCTCAGACTTCATCTCATACTCCAACCAATAGATGGAGCAAGTTGTTGAATCTTGTGTTAATTTGCTTAACTTTCAATTTAAAGGCATGAGGTATTTGTTTTTGGAGAGCAGAACTTCCTTTCTGACACTTCTTTGCTTTATTCGAAGCAACTTTTCCCAGGTTGTAAAGCAAAAAGGTAATGCATTTGTTTACTGTTTGAAACATGATAACAATTAAACTTTGTAAACTCAGTTTGTTGTAGAGCAGTGATTCCCAACCTGTGGGTTGCAACCCCCTGGTGGGCCGCCTCATCGTTTCCAAAATGGTCTGATTTTAGTGGAGTGTAATTATATACGGATACAAAATCTAAATATATAAATGAAGATACAAATATACAGAATAATGTTTTAAATGTAAAAACTCGGTAACAAACTTGGTTAGGACATAAAAAATATTCACATACCTTTAGTCAAATATGTTTTTATTGAGAAAAAAAATATATTGCAGACATTTTAAATATACATTCATGTATCCTTTTACAATTTTCTGTTATGGATTCTATTTTTATATTTACAATTATATTTAAACATTTTAACAAAGTTTTTAGAATCAATTGAAGAACAAAGATAATTGAACACGAACAGAAGGAAAGGGCAGAAGCACAGTTAAAAAAAAAAAAAGGGGGGGATGTAAATAAATAATTTAGAGAGAGGAAAATAATAAATAAAAATAAATAGATAAGTAAATGTTCACATACCTTTACATAATAAATGTCCAGGAAAGAGACATAACAAAAGTGATCAAAAAGTGACATGACCGGACTTAAACTTAACAGTGTCCCAATATGTAATTAAAAAAAAAAAAAGAAAATCTGTAACAAAACCTGAAATGTAATAACTCATCAAAATGTAACAAAAGTGCCATCAATGCATCAAAAGTAAAAAGCCAAACTGTAGGAACTCACACAAACTGTTTTGCCGGGGGGCTCAGAATATGTCACACGATTTGCCAGTTATGATATGTTGGGTTTCATTGCATTTTCTAAATTATATTTCAAGCTCAGCACTTTTTTTACATCACCGACCAGCTATTGCATATCGGATGTTTTTGCACTTAGGGACGTTGTTACAAATCAGGCTTTAAATGAGCTGATCGTCTGGAGTTTGTACTAAAAACTTATTCTCTGATTGCAGAAAAAGGGCAATAAATGCACATTTTGTTACAAGAAAATCAGTAGATTCAGCAGCACAAGAGCGAAACGTTCATTCAATTGTTGTTGCAACTGTTCTACAAAGCAACGGTGGAAATAGCATTTTAGAAAAATCTGCAAAAATGCAAAATGCAGAAAAACCATGTTTTGTTCATATGACTGTAAATCAATTCAGGCACTAAAGGATTAAGCTGCAATTATCTCTCAAACTTTTTTTTTTGCATGTTTCAAGTCTGTTTTTCTTTTGTCATGCACTCTGCATGGAGAATTATGTGCATGCACAAAGAAAATACCATCAATGTAAAGTTCACTTCCCTCGGCTGGATCAGGTTACAACCAACAGAAACAGACATTAAGATTGTTTTTATGTTTTGTTTTTACTGTTTGCTAGAGAAGTTTCATCAATTAGGGACACTTCACCTTCAGAGTAGAACAACCAACCTCCTAAACAAAGAAAAATAAGTTGCAAAAATTTCCTATAAGAGCAGAAAATTAGAAATACATGTGGAGTGAGTGAGGAAGCGAATGAATGAGTCGACTCCTGTTATGCAACAGAGTTGCTGCTAAACATTGAGTAACTGCTCCCTGCTGTCTGAGTTCAGGCTCAAGACTTTTTTGTCAGAGAGAGAAAGACTACGGAGGAATGTGTGTGTGTGTGTGTGCGTGTGTGTGTGTGTGTGTGTGTGTGTAACAGCCCACAGTTTGGAGTTCTGCATAATCAAATAAGCAGACAGGAAAAGAACAGCAGCAAATCAAAGTGAGATGAAACAAAAGAGAAGGAAAGCAAAACAGAAAGAGAGAGAAAACCGCAGAGTTTGTGGTGTTTTAAAAACAGGGCGGAAAAAATGCCAAAACTAAAAAGAGAAAAACAGACTTTGGGGGAACAGAGAGAAGAGCGGCGAGGGGAGAGAGTGCAGAGAGAGAGAGAGAGAGAAAAAAAAGAGGGAGGGTTATGTAACTTTGTCCTCAAGAAGCCTTGCCAAAACTCGGCTTGGCTTGCTTCGCTACTACGACGACGGAGATTTTCTCATGGAACAGATTAAACAGGGCTCAGGCGGGAGACCAGCAGATGCATGATGGATCCCAGCTCCCTCCAACTGTAGTAAAACTCTGCACAACTTTCTGTGTGTGTGTGTGTGTGTGAAAGACTGCTGCAGGACTCTAAGCCATGGCAGCACGGCAGCACGTACAAACAGGCTTCACTCACTAACGCTCAGATGAAATTCTAAAAAGTTCCTCCTGAAGTCAGAGCTCTACTCGGCTCATATTAAAAACTCTTTAAACAGGTCATGTGCTTTTCCTCTGCTGCCATTTTTACATGCCTTTGTCGCTTCACGTTGTAAAAACAACTCCAACTACCTCCCCGCGTGTTTGATCGTGACTTCGCCGCCTGAGTATGCGTGCAAGTCTCACGTCTCTGTTCGCCAGATTTAAGAAGGAAAAAAAAAACAAGCTTCTCATTTAATGTCCGAGACGACAAACTAGAACCTGCTGAGTCTGGGTTTGAGAGCGTCAGAGCAATGAAGACTTCCTTTACGCAACATCCAGCTGCTTGTTTTTTGGAAAAAGGAAGTTGAAAAGCGCAGTGGTCAGAGCGAAACAAAAGGAATCTGCTTTGATTTAAAAAACTTCACTTAAGCAGCATCAGGTACCGATTTGGTTTTTGTTGCGTTTAACTTCAAGCGCAGTCGTAAAAAGGATTTAGAGCTGAACATATTTTTGTCCTTATGCAGGCGGAAGAGCACGTCTGTGTCGTGCCTAGGGCTGACGGATTTTAGAAAAAGATCTAATTGCGATTTCAATTCACTTCATTATTTTCTTCAAATCAAACTTCAGTGAAGTTTCCACAATAATGTACAGAAACATTTACAAACTTGACAGAAAATAGCATCAAAAGTTTTTACTCTAATGTAAGGATGAAAACTGAAGAATTGTTTGTAGCTTTTAGATAAAATGTCAACATTTTAGGATAAAAAGTGGAAATTTTGAGAAGTAAAGACAAAATTCTGAGGAAACAAAGGTCAAAATTTTGAGATAAGAGTCAAAATTTTAAGAAATCAATTTAACATTATGTGGGAAAAAAATCTAAACTTTCACATTTAAGGTCAAAATTTTCAGATAAAGAAAAGTCTGAGATAAAAAGTCAAAATTTTCAGATAAAACATCAACATTTTGAAATAAAGGCAATATTTGAAATAAAAAATAGAAATTTTGGTATAAAAAGTCAAAATTATGAGAAATAAAGACGACATTATTAAATAAAAGGCAATATTTTGAGAAGGAAAATATTCAGAGATAAATTGTCAAATTTCTGACCTTAAAATACAATTCTTTCCATTTCTAAACTGGACTTTTTAATCGTATTTTAGTTATAATGACTGAAAACCAAAAAGACCTATCTTTGACGCTTAACTTTTAAAGATTATAACTTAAAACGTGTTTCTCTGTACGATATAATTCTTTCTTTGCTGTCCACCAAACGTACTGACAATATAATAAATATTGAAAAAAAAAATAGCCAAGAGAAACAAAATAGAGATATTAATAATAATAACAATATATACAAATATATAAGTATACAAGAACTAGATAGTGCAGCAAGAAAACAGAATAATAATAACAACAATGAGATGTATACAAATAAAAATGTATGGAAGGAAGAGTGCAAATGGAGTCAAACTGTGCAAAAAATGCAAAATAATAAAAAATATGGTGTAAAATTAGCACTTGTAAAGGGGGAAAAATGCCGTTTCTGGTCCAAGTTGTTCCAAAAACCCCGAAACAGTTTTGAAAAGAAGACGTCAGATATCGACCTTTGTTTCAGCTTTAAAATGATCTCACTGATTGGTGACTTCCAGTAGAACGCATCCTTTTAAAGCGACGTGAGATTATGAATAAATATTTATCTGATACATATCTATAAAAACGAGTTCCTGTGGTGGAAAAGTGCTTCTGTAACACCCCATTAAAGAAAGTCTTCCAAGTCCACACAGAGTCTGAGGTTGTTGGTGGTTAAAGTTTCTCGACATTAAGTTCCCTTTTTTTGCCCCTTTCTTCACTACTTCTCTTTTTTCCATTGTTAATGTAGATTTATGCATCAGTTTCTCTTCTCTCCAGTCGATGTGTTTTCTGCTGGATGTCTTGAGGATATGAGTCATAGGAACGAGCCGTTGTTATGACAGGCCTGGCTTACACTGATTACTTTAGCTCTAAACCAGCATTATGAAACGGCTGAATCAGCTGCTTCGCTTTCTTAGTCACTGATGGCAGCTTTCTTCGCAGGCACGTTTTCTTTTACTCTGGCAGACACATTTGCCCCCCCCCCCTCGTGATCGGAAAGATTTCACTCCAGCCTGACTCTGGTCAGACCAATGGTTACAGCTACTCCAGTACGAGGTCATACAGTTTGATCAAACTCACAAATCTTAAGACGAATAAAAACGTCACACCAAAAGAACATATAATGGTACTTTTCAACCACAGAAGCTTAGGTCCAATGGCGCTTTTCCACTGTACAATTCCAGCCCTACTCGGCTCCGCTCTACTCTACTCGGTTTGGTTACCTTTTCCCCTAGCCCGACTACAGACTCACGGTGGGCGTGGATCTTATAACACAGCTGCGCTAAAGTGCGTGCATGTTCATCTATAACACCACACAAACATAATTTTGTACTAACATATGTGCCACTGTGGTCTTTAAAGGAAAAAAAAAAGCTTTAAAAAGAGTTCATTAAAGTAATGCAGCGGCTCAATGTCGTCGTCATGACAACGGAGGTAAACGTTTTCCTGCTGCATGCGCAGGAAAACGAAGGAGCTGCTTCCTGACATCAACTCTTCCCTGGATCCAGTGAGATCACTTTAATTTTTGATTTTTGGGCCTGGTATAGCAGAGATTTTTTGTTGATCAATCATTCTTCTTTGAACTGGTTTTCCTTTTTTGTTCCCTCTGGATTAATGGACTGATTGGTGCTTAAAGACTCTCGTGGCAGACAGATCGCTCCTGCACCGACAAACTTTGATTTAATTTAAAAGACTCTTTGAACCGAACTATCTTTGCTGTTAACTTCTTTTTGGTTTAAAAAGGACTTTTAACTTCTTTAGGAATCATGAAGGAGCATTTTAGGGCTGTATTTTGTCTTCATTCAGTCTGGTTCTGTGCCGTCAGGTTTAAATGTCATTAAAAACCCGTCGCTGACTTATTCCTTTGCCTCTTGTAAGTGATTTGTTCAGAGTCAGAAGCTGCAGAGACGACATTCTCTGACCAATGAGTGACCGGCAGTCCGTCCACGTCACCTTTTAGTATCGGCTTTACTCGTTCGGAGTAGGTACTAAAAACTGGCCTCTGACACGTAGTACTGCACTAATGGAAACGCAACACAAATCGAGTAGAGGCGAGTAGAGTAGGGCTAAGACGGGTCAGTGGAAAAGGGCCATAAATTTAGTTCTGGGGTAATAAATTTACCCCTGAAACAGCAGCATCTGCTGGTTTGTACTTTTCAGACTTTCAGACAAACTTTGGGGGGCAGAACTTACTCGCTGAAGCTTTCTGATTCTGATGGACTGGGGTTGATAATTTTTTAAAACATAATTTTCTCAGGCTAGTTCTGAGCTGAAAATATCATTGGAAGCTGCTTTGAGCAAAAATGGCTTTGTCCTGGGACTCTAACCGGAACTAAAAAGTTTCTGAACCTTCCGGTCAAAAATCATCTCATGGGGCCAGTTATACAAAAGTAATCTGATTGGATTATGGTTATTGGATTGGATCACATTTTAAAAATAGGTTGTTCAAAGGGAAAAAAGGGGAAGCGATAACCAGATTAAATATCTTAATCCAATACTGCACCGACCCCTGCAGGTGATTTCAGATGTCAAAATAAACAGAAACAGTGTCTCTTTTTGATGATGGTCTTGTTAGCTATATTCCATTGAGAAAAGACAACAATGTTCGCTACTCCTCGAATAAACTTGCACTGATTCTGACCATTTGAAAAATAAAATGTTAAGAATGTTGAGGGATGGTGTGCTCTAACAGAATTTATCTCTAACTTTTGTACTTTTAAGAATTTCAGAATTTTCTGAAAATTTTTGGCCCATTGAAATGAATGGAGAACAAATGAACAGAGCCAAAGACTGTCCCATGCTGCTGTAAATATAAATATGTGTTTTAAATGTTTCTCTGAAGACTTCCCTCCTTTCCTTAATGAAATAATTCGTCCCATTTACTTTCATAGTCAGGGAGGAAAACCAAAAATATATTTAGACGATTTTAATTTTCAGTCATCTTAGAGTGGAGGTTTTTACTTTAGAGAACAAATTATAGTCCAAGCATCAAAACTAGTATTTTAAAGTGAAAAGTGAAATAAATTTGTGGGACCAGGAAACGATTGGATGTTGCTCTTTGCTGCTAAATGCAAACAAAGTCTTTCCCTGTTGAGGTAAATTGTGCAGAATCTTCATGTAATTACGACGTGTTAACAAAATCTCTGCGTTTAAACGTTACCTTGAACCTTCACACTCTTTACCCCATCATGTCGTCTAATCATGTCTGCTTTCCTCTCTTCCACTAACAACTCAGCTCTCCCATTTACTGCCTAATTGGGCTCTCAAGGATAATGGCCTATTTGTTTGTTTGTGTGAGTGTGAGCGATCAAGAGTCTGTGGATGTAGCAGTGTGTGTGTGTTCTTGTGTGTGTCTGCCCTGCTCTATTTGCATGAGTGGCTTGTGTGTGTGTGAGTGTGTGTGTTTGTTTTGGAGATGGCCCCCTTTCCTCAATGTTAATGTCAGCTGAATGAGGTAGATCTATGGCAGGTGTGAGAACAGCTTGAGGCTCGTGTCATTAGCCCGCCACCGGTGTCACTCCGTCCTGTGCAGATCCAGCCTGGCACCCTCCATCCACCACATGCCACACACA
>RPOG01004670.1:27202-41381 GCA_008086565.1 Thalassoma bifasciatum
GAACTATCTTTGCTGTTAACTTCTTTTTGGTTTAAAAAGGACTTTTAACTTCTTTAGGAATCATGAAGGAGCATTTTAGGGCTGTATTTTGTCTTCATTCAGTCTGGTTCTGTGCCGTCAGGTTTAAATGTCATTAAAAACCCGTCGCTGACTTATTCCTTTGCCTCTTGTAAGTGATTTGTTCAGAGTCAGAAGCTGCAGAGACGACATTCTCTGACCAATGAGTGACCGGCAGTCCGTCCACGTCACCTTTTAGTATCAGCTTTACTCTCTTAGAACCAGGGTAGAGTAGGTACTAAAAACTGGCGTCTGATGCGTAGTACCGCGCTAATGGAAACGCAACACAAACCGGGTAGAGGCGAGTAGAGTAGGGCCAAGACGGGTCAGTGGAAAAGGGCCATAAATTTAGTTCTGGGGTAATAAATTTACCCCTGAAACAGCCACATCTGCTGGTTCGTACTTTTCAGACTTTCAGACAAACTTTCGGGGGCAGAACTTACTAGCTGAAGATTTCTGATTCTGATGGACTGGGGTTAATAATTGTTTTTTAAAACATAATTTTCTCAGGCTAGTTCTGAGCTGAAAATATCATTCGAAGCTGCTTTGAGCAAAAATGGCTTTGTCCTGGGACTCTAACCGGAACTAAAAAGTTTCTGAACCTTCCGGTCAAAAATCATCTCATGGGGTCAGTTGTGAAAAAGTAATCTGATTGGATTATGGTTATTGGATTAGATCACATTTTAAAAATAGGTTGTTCAAAGGGAAAAAAGGGGAAGCAATAACCAGATTAAATATCTTAATCCAATACTGCACCGACCCCTGCAGGTGATTTCAGATGTCAAAATAAACAGAAACAGTGTCTCTTTTTGATGATGGTCTTGTTAGCTATATTACACTGAGAAAAGACAACAATGTTCGCTACTCCTCGAATAAACTTGCACCGATTCTGACCATTTGATAAATAAAATGTTAAGAATGTTGAGGGATGGTGTGCTCTAACAGGGTTTATCTCTAACTTTTGTACTTTTAAGAATTTCAGGATTTTCTGAAATTTTTTTTGCCCATTGAAATGAATGGAGAACAAATGAATAGAGCCAAAGACTGTCCCATGCTACTGTAAATTTAAATGTGTGTTTTAAATGTTTCTCTGAAGACTTTCCTCCTTTCCTTAATGAAATAATTTGTCCCATTTACTTTCATAGTCAGGGAGGAAAACCAAAAAGATATTTAGACGATTTTAATTTTCAGTCATCTTAGAGTGGAGGTTTTTACTTTAGAGAACAAATTATAGTCCAAGCATCAAAACTAGTATTTTAAAGTGAAAAGTGAAATAAATTTGTGGGACCAGGAAACGATTGGATGTTGCTCTTTGCTGCTAAATGCAAACAAAGTCTTTCCCTGTTGAGGTAAATTGTGCAGAATCTTCATGTAATTACGACGTGTTAACAAAATCTCCGCGTTTAAACGTTACCTTGAACCTTCACACTCTTTACCCCATCATGTCGTCTAATCATGTCTGCTTTCCTCTCTTCCACTAACAACTCAGCTCTCCCATTTACTGCCTAATTGGGCTCTCAAGGATAATGGCCTATTTGTTTGTTTGTGTGAGTGTGAGCGATCAAGAGTCTGTGGATGTAGCAGTGTGTGTGTGTTCTTGTGTGTGTCTGCCCTGCTCTATTTGCATGAGTGGCTTGTGTGTGTGTGAGTGTGTGTGTTTGTTTTGGAGATGGCCCCCTTTCCTCAATGTTAATGTCAGCTGAATGAGGTAGATCTATGGCAGGTGTGAGAACAGCTTGAGGCTCGTGTCATTAGCCCGCCACCGGTGTCACTCCGTCCTGTGCAGATCCAGCCTGGCACCCTCCATCCACCACATGCCACACACAAACACACACACACACACACACTCTTATTAACCTCTTCTCCTCAGCCGGGTTGTTGGCGACCCATTCCACATACATATGACATCATAAAAGTGAAAACACTAACGCCTTTGTCAAACATCGGATTTCTAAACTGTCTTACGAAGATTCGGTTCTTCACATTTCAGTCGCTAACTTTGCTGTACAGCTTTCGTGATCAACAAAATGTAATAAGTGAAAGAATCACTCTGATAGTGATCCCAACAACTGGGACGTCCTACCTGTTTGGGGTCATGACGTCACATCCTGACGCCCGTACCCTGAATATTCACTCTCCTTTCCACCAGAGGAATCCAGAGTTCAAACATATCAAAAGTGTTGTTTCATCAAATTATTCCAAGTGGTGAAATTTCTCCTGTAAAGTCCGTTGTTTGTTCTCATCAATAACAGCAGCTTCACAGTCTTGGAGCATTTCCTCCTCAATGTCAATCTGACAAAGCTGCAAGTCTTTGTTTTCCCTCGGGTTCTAGCTACAAGAAAAAAGTGACTTTTCTGTTGAGTTTTCATCCCAGGACAGCTTGTGATGGACAACAAGCCCTTTCTACTTGACTGGCCAATAGCGCACAGCTGTCTTGCTTGACAGCTCTTTTCGGGGGTTGTTCATTGGCTAGGTGGTCTATCACTCACCTGTACAGTAACCAATCGCCTCACCCTTCTCACTAATTAAGCTGTCGCCATTAAGATCATTGGCGAGACTGATTTAATGCTGTGCATCCCTATTTACATTCCTGTGCGCAACTAAGAAGGCACAATCAGTAACTGGGAGCTAAAATTTCATGATTTTTGTTGAACCTTTCCGCAAAGAGAGCAAAGTTGACTAAAAAGAGGACGCTGAGCACTGATGAAGCTGGTTTTATTTGGACAGTGAGTACAACTCTGCCTGGTTTTTGATCACCTGAGACTAAAGACTCCCTAACTACTACAAGGTTTTAAATAGGAAGCTCGAATTTCACCCAGATGTAGATGACAAGGTGTAGAAGTGATGTGGTGGATGATTTATGTCTGGGACAAAGCATCTTTGAGTGATTGATTTTCAAAAATGATTATAGAAAACAAAGAGAGAAAAAATGTTTTAGCTGCATTTAGCCTGATGTGGACTTTAGCCACATATTAAAACATGACATTTTCTGAAATTAATGACTCTAATCTTTCAAATGAGGTGTCACTGATGAATTTGACCTTGAGGTGCTTCAGTTGTAAGCTTTGGAACATTGTATGGTATGTAGGTCAAAATTAATTTGGATGTAAGGGGTTAAAGAGTATGGGCTGTAAAAGGATTTAATGTGCTCAAGCGCTGGTGTGTGTGACTGTTAAACTGATTAAGGAGGAACCTGAGGCGCTGCATACAGAGCTGGCTTCACTTTGTTTTACATTTACAAATGCAAAGACCGAGCTGCTCTAAACTCTCCCACCAACTCTGACTCTCCCTCCGCTCGCTCACCTGCAGAATTTCTGACTCTCCGTCCTGACAAAAAAACCGCTCTGTCACTCCTCATTTGGCCTCCTGTCACACATAAGTCGACTACGAGCAAAAATTCCGTCGCGTTTCTGAAAGTAAGTGAAAAGTGAGAGGAGCGCGGTAGGTGTTGAAGTGTGACATCTCGAGCGTTTGACACTTCTGAATGTGCAGGAGTCGACACGCGAGGCTGAGAATCAGGACGGAGTGACAGACTGCCCCGGTAAGCCTTTGGCACTGTCATCACGCTGCATTGTGGGTAACTCTGCGTGACAAGACCGCAGGAGTGGGGGAATGAATTTTCCACTAGGGGTGCATGGCTTTGGGGTGATTAACAAGGTAAATGTTGCTCAATACTAATTAAGACGTATTGATGTTGATTAATGTGCATTTAAGGCGCCATAAATGTTTAATTCTCATTTAGAAACCCCCCCCGGTGGTTTCACCTTGAGTTAATTTATGTGTATGTTGAACAGGAGAGTGGTGATAGGCAGAGTGGGGTTTTATCCTTGAAGATCATCTGATTTAGTTTTTAAAAAGTGCTTCAAACTTTAACACTTCATCACGTTTAAATCAGGATTCTGTGAGTGAAAGATTCCCGATGCCTGACGCAGGAATACAGCTGCAGTCTGTCAGTTTTCTGTCACACGGATGCTTAATAAAAAATATCCTCATATCATTTTACAAAGGAAGCCTTCTCTGAACGTGCCTCCACCGCTAAAAAAAGAAGAAGAGTGATAATCTCGAGAGTGATTCAGTATCATTTCCTCATGAAGAGCATTTAGCATCACACACTCTAGGCCTTATTTACGTAAGGATTGTTAAGCATAGACAGGGATCATATACACCTTTAGCTTTGACTACACATTTATTTTCATCCAGTGTGTCATTAATTTTTCACCAAGATCTTGTATTGATGATGGTAGAGTCTGACCGCCGCACAAAGTCTTCTCCAGAACATCCCAAAGATTCTCAGTGGGGTTAAGGTCTGGACTCTGTGATGTGAAAGAGATGTCTCATGCTCCCTGAACCACTCGTTCACTATATGAGCCACATGATTCCTGGTATTGTCGTCTTGGAATATGAAGAAAAACTCCATTAATGGAATAATCTGGTCGTTCAGTATATTCAGGTAGTCAGCTGACCTCATTCTTTGGGAACATAATGTTGCTGAACCTGAGCAACTGCAGCAACCCCAGATCATAACACTGCCCCCACAGGCTCGTACAGTAGGCACTAGGCATGATGGGTGCATCACTTCACTTGCCTCTCTTCTTACCCTGATGCGCCCATCACTCTGGAACAGGGTAAATCTGGACTCATCAGACCACATGACCTTCTTCCATTGCTCCAGAGTCCAATCTTTATGCTCCCTAACAAACTGAAGTTGTTTTTTTTTACCAATTAGTCTCACTGATTAGTGCAGGGGTGTCCAAACTTTTTTTTCCCAAAGGGCCATATTGCATACTGTGAGAATGACCAAGGGCCAACTGTTCTTAAATACATGTTTATTAGCAGTGACAGTAATAAATGAGAGCTCAGTTCGAAAACTATTTCATTGTGGTAGTTTCTGTTGAAAACAAACAAAAAAACTGTCTCCGAGTTAATCAAACATGCCAGTGTTATTATCACAGACCTATAAAATGAAACCTAACCTGGGAAAAACATGTCGCTTTTTATGGCAGGTTCAGGACCTGGAACTAATCATGTTTGTTTATAAAACAGTTAAATGAACATTTTCAACTCCAAATGTTTCTGATCCTGCATTCTGAACCATTTTGTGTATTAACTTTTGTCTTTTCTTAACCATTTCATAACTCAAGTTCGGTCTTTTGTCCTCTCATGTTTTTTTTTTTTTTTTTTTTTTAAAGTGGCCTATGCACAGTCCAAATTTTTGTGAGATGTTACCAGATTTTTTTTTTCAAGCATCTGAGGGAAACTGCGAATGTACACAACTAGAACATGATTAATTTAAGTTGCAGAATTAACACGTATCAAAATGACAGCTGGGGACCGCATGAAAATAGACGGCGGGCCACAATTGGCCCCCGGGCCTCAGTTTGGACATCCCTGGAATAGTGGTTTTCTTAAGGCTCCACAGCTGTTGCATTGTGCGTGTGGAAATATTCTTACTTTCACTATTAAACATACTCCTGAGTTCCACTATTGTTTTTTTTCCCCATTTTAATTGATTGCCAATAACTATCAATCAGGATTTTTCCACATTTTATCCTGGAAAACGATGGTTCCCCACCATCCTTCCTGTTTTTACTAATGCGCTGGCCAGTTATTAACCCAATTTGAACAGTTTTATCTTTTCCCTGCTTGATGCCAATGATTTGACCCTTCTCAAACTAACTAACATCTTTACCACGACCACAGGATGAGTCTTTTTTGGTTATTGAAGAAATGAGAAGTTACTCATTGCATCAGCTGGAGTTAAATAACTTGTTGCCAGCTGAAAAATAATTGCCCATGTAGTAATTAACCAATAGGAGGCTTGCACCTTTTTGCTTAGTTAGATCCAGGTGTTGACTTTTTGTTCTCCAGGCCACAGAAGTGAAGAAGTGAAGAAGTAAAGAGTAAAAAAGGTCAGTCTGGGGCACAAAAATGCGCCTGAGCTCCAAATTTTCTGAGCTTGCCTCATCATGTTGCTTTGACGTGGTGTTTCTTACTTCTCTGTGCACTTTGCTCAAGGGCACCCCGCCGGTTTGACTTGAGTGAAATGTTACTGCTGTTGTTCCCATTGTATTTCCCAGCGTTGAGTTCATGGAGGTCATGTCTGTACAGTCCTGCAGCAGCTGTAACACAGCACGGCTTGTTTGTTGGACTCGGCGGCTCTGGGGAGCGCCCTGCTGCCACACTGGTCGCCCCAACACACACACACACACACACACACTCATATAGTCTACACAAGCCTATGATCACAGTGTTCATTGTCAGTGTGAGCCAGGGTGGCACAAACAAACACAAGTGGTTACCATTCTTGTAAGAGATCAAACATGTACACACAGACGAACACACAAAAAGCTCCCACATGCATTTGAGCTGAAATACCAGCCCACATACTGAGAAGTACACACACACATATACACACTCCCCAGAGCCCAATATAGAGTCCATTACTTTGGAATGCCACACTGCTGTCCTCTAAACACGAGATGTACTCCGACTTCTGCAGGCCTGACTGATGTGACTCACACAGGACTCCAGTAAAACCGACGTGCCGGCCTGATTCCCCGTGCGGCTGCAGCGACTGCATGTTTAAGGACAGAGTGAGTCACAAACGCCCAAGATTACCCTAACATTAAAACCCACAGCTTGTGTAAATACTGCTCTATTATTCCCGCTGAGCTCTCTCATTCACTGTTTGCAGTGGAGTGATTCATACGGGTGAAAACACGTGACCAGAAAAGCGCCGCTGCTCTGTCCTGGAAAGCTTTTACAGCAGAGGGGGTTTTCCCGCTGGAGTGGACAAGCCGGGGTGTCGTTTCTGCAGAAGTCATCCTGTAATTTCCTGCAGGGATTATCAGTTTGAGGAGAACGTTACTGTATGACTTCATGAGATTTCTCTCTTTGAGGTTTGCCTAACAATCTCACGAGCTTCAGATCTGATATGATGTAAGAAGATTTTTTATCATAAAATGACACAAAAGATCTTTTTTGATCTTGTGGATATAACATCTGTACTAAAATGATGACCTGGAATCACAGACTGAACTGATCCTCCTGTCGCAGAAGTAACAATGAGGCTCAATTCAATCCCAGCGCATTCATAGCCATAGCATAAGTTGTGTTTTTGAGTCACAGCAGCAACATTGAATTCTGGTAACTCATTTGAAAAGTTAAATTCTGTAGTTTCAGGAAATGTCATGTTTTAATATGTGGCTAAAGTCTGCATCAGGATAAATGCAGCTAAAACACATATTTTTCACTTTTTGTAGCCAGTTTTGAAAATCAATCACATCAAGATGCTTTATTCCAGACATAAAACATCCACCACATCATTTCTATACTTCGTCGTCTACTTCTGGGTGAAATCTGAGCTTTCTAGGTAAAACCTTGTTGGAGTTGTAGAGTTTTTCGTCTCAGGTGACCAAACACCAGGCAGAGTCGTACTCACTGTCCGAGCTCTCATCTGAAGACTCTGTGTAAACAAACCAGCTTCATCAGTGCTCAGTGTCCTCTTTTTAGTCAACTTTGCTCTCTTCATGGAAAAGTTGGCAGTCAAGTTCAGCACTTCTCCAGAAACATCCCAAAGATTCTCAATGGGGTGAAGGTCTGGACTCTGTGATGTGAAAAAGATGTCTCATGCTCCCTGAACCACTCGTTCACTATATGAGCCACATGAATCCTGGTATTGTCATCTTGGAATATGAAGAAAAACTCCATTAATGGTATAACCTGGGTTGCAACATTTCAACGTGTACAGACATTTAGGAGGAGGTGCATTTCAGGCTACATGCAAAGCTTCAACCTCGACCTTAAATGGCCGCAAATCCAAATTTCTAGATTTTAAAGAAATGAAAATTTTCCAGTAGAGGTGATGTGCACTAGTATTGCAATCAACACCTGGTAGTACAATGAGTTGGCAAGCTGGTTTCTGGTTTACTTCCCACACAAATGACCCTAACTGAAGAGATGAGTGTTGCAAACTTCGGGGGAGAATACAGGAACGGTTTAAAGAGAAAGCGCATTGTGTTTCAGCCTCTCATTTTCAAGGCAATGCCGTAAGGGAACTTTGGAAAACGGCCACCGGAGTGGAATTTTTCAGGAACACCGTTTCACCGTTGCCATGTTAACATCAAGCTGGAGTTTTCAGTGTGCGCATTAGACTGTTATTGTAGCATGGCATGGACAATCGGCTGACCACAACAGCTACAATGACTTACTCCAGACGACTATGTTGTGCTTGTGCTGCTGAATCTGCTGACTGCCTTTCAACAAAATGTGCATCTGTTGCACCAGACAATCAGCTTTTCCTCTACTTGATCTTGAAACTGATGTCTTGTATACGGCTCCTACTGTTACAAGATAAAAGATAAAAGTTATCTTTATTTGTCATCTGACATGATTCAGAGCAACGTAATTTCATTCCAATTTCCCGTCCAAGAAACATAACAATACAGTGACATATTGCTCAAGGAGAACAGAAGCGGTAGGACTGTGCGTTCCGTTTTTTTAGATGAGAAAAAGAGTACAAGAGGAAGGAAGAGGGAAAAAAGTAAATACCAGACTAGGCTCCTGTAGAGGGGCACAGGTTGGGATTAGGGGGAAAAAAGCCTCAGCACATGAGCAACAGAATAAACCAGTACAATAATTCTCAAAGACATGCACATGTGGGAGGGAAAGGGCGCACACAACTGTTATATTGCCAACTACAGGCCTGGCATGCAAACTACAGCATTTACAGTCATCATGTAGATGTGACCTTATGAGCCTGTTCAGTTTCTTTTGTGGTGAAGGAATCTCTCAATATGTTGATGATATTTTGTTGTTGGAAATAAAATAACTCACCAAACATCAGTGGGTACCACAGACTGTAATCACACAGTAAAATATATGATAAAGTATCTCAACCTAAAACACAGCAGCGTGGATGAATGCCACTCATCAGTCATTGTGGAAGTCACCAAATCTCCCCGTGAAAATGGTAACTCTTCGTGAGAGGCTCAAATTTCTCTGGCGAGAACAATTTGCATTTTTTCACATTAATTTTTTTCTGCGAGGCCCACAGGGGTGTTTTCTGATTCAGACAAAAACTGTGAATCAAGCTGTGGTGCAAACAAGCTCTCAGAGGGAGCAGTCCGCCAGCCATTAGTCCTCTTCCTCACAACCACAAGCGTAAATTGCTTCAGCTTTAAAAACTGGCATCAAACCCCCCCCCCGCCCCTCCTCCCAACCCCAAACCCCCCTCCGATCCCTGCATTTTTGACACCGTGGAGAAGATGCATACACTGCAGGAGCTGTGTTGCAAAGTCTCCGATTATAAATAGCTATCATGAGATCATAATGTGATTTACGCATAATTTGACTGTGCATGACAGCAACAGGAGCAAAAGGGATTTATTCTTTATTTTTGGAAGCTTCCTTGTTTTTGCACTTTGTCGGGGAATTCCAGAACATTTCAGTTTGGACATGACAGCATCTGAATTTCACATGAATTAATAAGTCCTCTGTGGATCCAGAGAAGCTTCTTCTGGCGAACTCGACGCCCTGCGAGGCAGCGAGGACGCCAAACGTTTGAATTAAAAAACAGTTAGTCAAAGAGTGGAAAGAAAAGTCGACTTCCTGTGAATCATTTTATCACTTCTGGATTATTTCTGTCCTCATCCGTGTCCCGTCTTTAACTTTTCCACGAGGCGTCTTTTCCCCGTGAATGAGTCACTCAGACAGGATGTGGAATGCCGCTGTTCGGGTGGAGGATTCCCCTCGGAGTGGGGAGGAAAAAGGGAGGGAGGGGGAAGGGGGGGGCTGGATTCCAAGTCTGGGTTACAGTGGGAAGGAAGGAAGGAAAGGGTCACGTTCCTGTTTGTTCTCATTATGGGATGGCAGTCGAAGTCGGGATCTGCATGGGGGTGGGTCGTGCGGGGTCCTCTGGGGTCACTCGCTCCCATCATCGCATTCACAGCTGCTGGGGCTCGGCTGAGTGGGAGAAGGAGGAAAAAAAGCTCCAATGATGTACGCAGCTCCTGGAGCAGGCCGGACTTGGAGCTGAATGGGGACAATGAGGAGGATCCTGCTGAATATGGCTGAGCTGAGCGTGAATGGACGGGTTTAAAAAAGAGGAACATCAGCGCTTCGGCAAACTTCCCTGAGTAAACAAAGGTTTAAATAAAACTCTGCAGTCAGAACGCTCTGTGTCTGCAGACTGGAGGCCTCTTTATAAGAACTAATACAGATCTGATGACAAAGGAAGGAAAGCTCCCTTCACCCATAATACAGTTTTAACCCTTTCAGGACCAACCCATCAAAAAATAGTCTGAAAAGTCAGATTTTTTGGAACTAAGATGTTTTTTTTTTGTTGATTTATCATTTCATTCATGATATATTTCTTGTATCACATTTGACACACTGGGCAGTTTTGCAAACTATTCTCTCTATTTATTCAAGTTTTTTAGCAAATATGCTTTCATTTCATGCAGAAAACATGTATTTTAGATATTAGAGTAACTTTTTTGTTATTCTTACTGCAACCTCTTGAGAATCAAACATTTTTCTGAAATGAGGGCAGACATTTTCAAAAGGGCTAAAATAAATCCATCAGTAAATCAATCTGATCCAGTTTGACCTGATCTGGGGAAGCTAAGAATTAGCATTTGAAACAATATAATGCCAAGAATCTCATCTTAAATTGGGGGTCAGGTATATATCTAGAATTTGTTGTATAGGAGTTTTCCAGAAGGAGTTCTCCTCAACATATGATCTTCTGCACCTGCCTCACTTTCATGTTGTAATTAAAGGTACATTATGTGACGGCCCCTGAAGTGTGAAGTGTGTGGCACTGTTGAGCTGCCCTGCTCTCTCTTGTAGGTGACGTCGCGGTGGTCATGATGGAGGTGGAGTTGCATGATGGTAAACCTGAAACACCTGGCCAGTGTGAGGGTTGGGCCTACTTCTTCCTGGAGCCTGCAAGGAGAGGGTCTCTGGTCTTGTCTTGTGTTAAACCTTGGAGTTGTCTCCTTCATTTGATGCACCTGAGAGCCTCGCGTGACAAATTGGGGGCTCGTCCGGGATCTTAATGCTTCCAGGATCCAGTTGCTGAGGGGGATGGGAATGTCGAGGAGATCCCAGACTGATGCAGTGAGGTGTTTTTTTCCCCTTGTTTTTTGTCTTGCATTATTCTTGGGTTAATCACATGGGTTACATTACGGTTCCCTTTGGGACCCTGTCTTCATGGGGGGGGGTAGGTCATCAATGCAATAGTTGGAGAAGTCAAAGCATGGCACACAGCATTGAGAGCTTTAGAAGTAACCAGAAAAAAATCTGTTGTAAGAAGCTCCCATTTAACACAAATTAGTGCACACATGAGAGTGACTAAAGGCTTAATCTAATTTATTTCTTCCCTGAGCATTTCTATAAGGAGCAATTTATGATAATCTTTATAATACAGGACTCGTTTTAGTCCTACAAATGATCGATTGAAAGCTGAATTCAATTTTTCAAAGCCTTTGAGAAGTTTTATGATCAAAAGTTTTGATTTTGCTCACCATTTTTACCCTCCAAAGTTTTTTTTTTTTTTATGAGCAGCTGCATGGAACAAAAATGGAATTACAGTCACCGGCACTTAAGAGAGAAAGATGATTTGTATGTTACAAGAACATGCACGTACGGTCCAAGTAGCACACATCCTGTTGTTCGGGAGAGGAAGGAAGCTGCCGTATCCTCACAAATGGGAAATGCAGAGAGGACGCAGATGAAGCGATAGAAAAAACAGGTAGTGCGAACAAACAGACGGTGCAGCTGAGGAGATGGAAACAGAGTACAGACGCAGAGAAGGAAGGAGTGGAAAGATACTTAAAGATGTCTGAGGACAAGACAGGAAACATGTCAACAGTTTTAGCGGAGACTCAGTTTTTATTCACGCTTGATTTAACTCACTCCAGTTCACATTAAAGTTTGTCCTCCATTCCTGTATTTTTTGCTTGCTTGCTTCTTTTCAGTGACAGAAAAATGAATGTGAATCGTATTAATTCATATATGTGACTAGACTCACTAATTGGAACATGAACTGAATATTAAAACTGTGAAAGTCTGAATCTCTGCAGCTTTTTAACCTTCCAAGAGTTACCGAAGCAGCTGCTGCGTAAATTGTAAAAACTTAGAATTTAAATCAGCATCTTACTGCAAAAACTGAAATCTAAGCAAGTCTTAATGTCTTATTTTTAGTCAAATTTATCTTATTATTCTTGATTTGAGCCACATTTACTAGACAAGGTCATAAAAATGTCTAATTTCAAGTTTTTTAAAGACAAAAATGAGGCATCAATTGCTTGTAACAAGTCAAAAAAAAATCAGCCAATGGGATAAGATAAAAAAATCTTGTTTTAAGACATCTTTCTAATTTCAAGAAACTTCCCAGGCGAATTCGTCTTATCCCATTAGCAGATTTTTAAGCCACAAAAGTTCATAGCTAAGGAGGCTGGCTGTTCACAGATTGCTGTGTCCAAGCAGATCAATGGAAAGTCTAGTGGAAGGGCAAAATGTGGCAGGAGAAGATGCAGCAGCAAAAGAGATGGCCGTGGGCTTCAGCGGGTTATCAAACAGACTAGAGATTGGCCAGCCAACTCGCCGGACCTGAACTGCATTGAGAATCTATGGGGTATTATCAAGAGGAAAATCAGGGGCACCAGACCCAAAAACAAAGAAGAGCTGACAGTAAGCATCAAGGAAAATGTGGGCTTCCATAACTCCCGGGTAACGCCACCAGCTGATTGCATCAATGCCACAGCACATTGAGGCAGTGATTAAGGCAAAGGGATTCCAACCAAGTATTAAACATTGACATTTTGTTTTGAATATAGCATATTTTGATTGATTTGATGTGCTCCTAATTTCCTTCCTTTTTTCCTGCAAAAACTGAGAAGTAAATGGGGATTTCTCCACAGTATTCTAATCTTATGAATTCCTGTTTTCCTGGGTTTTAAGAGCTGGAAGCCCAAATTATGGAAAAATAAACAAATAAATACTTGAAATTGTTTAAATTGTGGGCCCTGAATCTATAATCTATGAAAGCTTAACTTTTTGAATGGAAATATAGAAATAAATAAACTTTTCCATGATCTTTAATTTTTTTGGAAAGGGTCTGTATGTGGACACCAGGTCTTAAGAAGTTTGAGAAATAATCATTCCATATTACCTTAATGTGTGGATTAACTTCATTTAGAATTTATTGGGGAGTTTGAAAATAAGGTAACCAAACCCATATATCTTTCTTGAATATATCAAGTATTTCCAGGTGAATATTTTGTGTCAGGTCATTCCCTATCTTTGGTGGAAATCCGTCGAATAAAAAAAGCACAAAGAGCAGAGAGTGTTCTTTGTGAGAACAAACCATCAGCAGAGCAAAGCGAGGCTACACCACTCAACGTAATCTGCTCTTTATCCCTTAAATATGAACCCAGACGACGCGTACCCGTGCAGTCTGAGTGGATTCGATGCTGAAATCAAGTCAAATTGAACAAGTCAACGTCTCCGAGCCAGACAGTGAACAATCTATTCCACATGATTGCATCAGCCAAATGTGTGAGATGTAAAAAAAAATGTAAAAAGATAAAGTATTGATTTCAGTTTAGGGGGGGAGCGGAGCTGTTATCATCAATGAGCGCTGAGCTGGGTTGTTCTAGCTTTAGCTCTGCAGATTTATCACCTCTGTTGAATCGTAGTGAGCGAGGGAGATAAATTGAATGCTGATCCTTGGTGGAATAAGAAAGCAGCTTAGCCTCACAGTGAGATATATGTGAGATATCAGTCGATGCTTCTACGCCTTTGAATATGATGGATGGAGAAAAATGAAAACAGCAACTTATCAACAATTATCACGAGCAGTAACCTGGCTTCTTCTTTGTTGAATTAAAAACTCTTTCAACAAACTTTAACCTTTGGCAGCCTCCACGGAAACAACATTTCCACATTCTGCAGCTTATTAAGACGCTTTCTCTGCTCTGCAACATTCTTTAAACCCCCCCTCCATTGTCCTTTCACTTGTTTTCTTCCATCAAATTAACAGAGGGCAGTTGCAATATCACCAGTTAAGTGCATGTCGTGCTGTGATGAAGCCCGGCGCCTGTCGTCTCCTCAGCGC
>RPOG01004671.1:0-41362 GCA_008086565.1 Thalassoma bifasciatum
GGCGCTGCTTCAAAATTACACGGGTCATTACGGCGAGTTGAGACCAGATTTATCTGCTGCCAACAAAACACATAATTTGTTTTACCTGCTAATCACGCCGCGCGGCTAATTACATGTGAACACTGAAAAGTCTGCGCGTCCTGATGGATGCTACATAAAGTTTAATTTCATACAAACTGACTCCAGGATTATTCAGCCCTGAACGTGTTAAGTTGTTTTATAGCTGCTGAGTGTTTCTCCTTAAATAAAGCAGAAGTCTGCGCTTTTTCTGTAATCTTCCTCCTGTCATCAAGTCCCCAGAGTCGACTCCAGCAGACGACAACAGCATTAATGCAAACATTAAAATGAAAGAAAGAGCCTCATCGTGCAGGATGTAAAAACTCCAGCAGGGGCGTAAACACAGTCTGTGGACCGAGGTGGCCCGACCCACCTGGAAGTGATTTAACCACCACAGCTACACCAATCACATCCACTTAGATTTATACCAGAAAGAGGATCATTTATTGTGGATAGTCCTGGAAAAAGGTGGATATCAGACAGAATAAATGCAGGGAAGATTGCAAGGTACAAAAGAAGAGTCTTAAAAATCCAACAATCATTTAATCAGAAATAAAAAGAGACTCCAACTGAACCTATTTCATTTATATGACAAACTCAAAGTTCATACACACACCTCTGGAAACCAGAGTGTGGTTTTATTCTTATAACTGTAAAACCAAAGAGTGACACCTCATTTAAAAGATTAAAGTCTCTAGTTTCAGAAAATGTCATGTTTTTATATGTGGTTAAAGTCCACATGGGGCTTTTTGTCGTCATTTTTGAGCATCATTAACTTCAAGATGCTTCATGTCAGACATAAAACATCCACCACATCACTTCTACACCTTCTCATCTACATCTGGGTGAAATTTGAGCTTTTTAGGTAAAACTTTGTGGGAGTTAGAGAGTTTTTAGTCTCAGGTGAAGACTCTGTACAAACAAAACCAGCTTCATCGGAGCTCAGTGTCCTCTTTTTACTCAACTTTGCTGCAAAGGTTCAACGAAAATCATGAAACTGTCGTTCACAGTCACAGATTCTTCCTCATCAGGGAGACTTACAATTTAAAATTCTGTCTTCTACCCCCCGAGATCCTGATTTATTTTAATTCCAGAATTCTGAACAGAATCTCAAAATTTGTTGTATTTACCACAAACCAAAAATCAGAATCTTTTTGCTATAATACAGACTTTTTTCTAGAATTTTTAACCTTTTTTGCAGGGTTCTGACTTTATTCTCCAGCTTTGTTTTCCTACAAGTTTTGACATGAATTGAAGACTTCAGACTTTTTCCAGAATCCCGACTTAAATATGAATTTTACAACTTTCACCCTGGAATTTTGACTTGTTGAATTTGTCAGTGTCCTCTTTTTAATCAACTTTGCTCTGTTTGTGGAAAGGTTCAACAAATATCATGAAACTGTAGTTCACAGTCACAGATTGTTCCTCTACATCAGGGATTCCCAAATCTCCCGCCTGTGACCCCCAAAATGGCAGCGTTAGAGACTGGTGACCCCCTGCTGTGGTACAACACTAATGGGCCAATCCAAAAATATACAAAAACAAACAAACCCTCCCGAAGATACTTTATTTAACTGATCAGTCGTAAATTCACCAACTAATGTGCATTTTACTGTGTTCACTATATCAAACGTCAACAAAGAAATGTGAAAAACAGATAAAACATTTTCTGTTTGCATAACTTTATATTATCTTCAACCCCTATTTTTGCTTTTATTCTCACAATAATGGATAAAATGTGGAATAATTCCTGGGTTTTTGATTTTGGGACACATTCCACGACCCCCTATCAATGTCTCGCGACCCCCCAAATGGTCCCGACCTCCACTTTGGGAATCACTGCTCTACATGAATGTGAAATAGGTCTCACCAATGATCTAAATGGCTGCAGCTGCTTCCTGTGAAGTGTAAGGTGATTGGTTCCTGTAGGAGTGAGTGACAGGCCTGTTAGCCAATAAACGACCCTCTAATAGAGAAATTACACAAGACCAGTCAAGCAGGGAGCACTTGTTGTCTATCACAAGCTGTCCTGGGATGAAAACTCAACAGAAAAGGATGGGGTGACTTTAGTCTTGCAGCTAGAACCCTGTTGAAAACAAAGACTTGCAGCTTTGTCAGATTGACATTGAGGAGGAAATGCTCTAAGACTGTGAAGCTGCTGTTATTGATGAGAACGGACACGACAGACAGACAAACAACGGACTTTACAGGAGAAATTTCACCACTTGGAATAATTTGATGAAACTTTTGATATGTTTGAACTCTGGATTCCTCTGGTGGAAAGGAGAGTGAATATTCAGGGTACGGGCGTCAGGATGTGACGTAATGACCCCAAACAGGTAGGACGTCCACGTTGTTGTGATCACTATCAGAGTGATTCTTTCACTAATGAAGAAAACTGAGAAACAAACTTAGAGACTGAAATGAGAAGAATCTNAAGAAAAGTCAAAATTTTGAGCTAAAAAGCTGAAATATTGACAAAAAAGTCAAAATTTTCAAATATTTTTTTGACATAATGAGTTATTTCTCCAACTTAGAGACAAAAGTCGAAATCAGGGGAGAAAAATTTGAATTCTGAGATTTAAAAAGTTGAAATTATGAGATATACAGTCAAAAATTTTATAAAAAAAAGTCGTAAATACAGGATAAATTCCCACATTGGGAATATTTAGGATATCTAAATCCCTCCCACATTATGACGTCTGTCGGTGGAAAACTCTGCTTGAGCGAGCGACGTTTGGCCGACGTTTTGCCGCCATGATCCGACTTTAGATAAACGTGAGAAAACATGCGACTTTATGAAACCTTTTCTAAATAAAAGCTGATTATTTTAACCAACACAAACTCTTTCCAGCATGTCGTGACCACGTTTGTCTCTCCGCGTCTTTAAACGGCGTAAACGGGTCGGAGCGCGGCCCGGCGGCGCCCTGATGAGCTGTATATTTTAATACCTCTGCGATAAATTAAAGAGCGGTTTAATTTAGCGATGGTGAGCGGCGTGCCGACGCTGGGAGAAAGAGGAGCCTCTCGCTCTGATGCATTCAATGAAATGAAATAACATATATTTGAAAGTGTAATTTTTCTTTAACACACATTATTATTATTTCAATCCTTGTAATTGAAACTGCAATCCAGGCAACTTGTATTAAATTAGATTGTGGTAAAATTGCACCTTTGGTTTTTCAAGGCTGACTGAGTCCTTGCATCAAATGAATTTAATTATTCCTGTAGCCCATATATTATTAATCATCTATATTGATTTCTGAACTCCCAGACTGCTTGTGGATATGCAAATGCAGCCGCAGCAATATCGGGATGGGCTCATTTGCATGGGAGCCCATTATTATTTTATAAGTAAATTTTAATGTGGACTCAATTAAAACTCAGCCAGTGGAACAGCTAAATTGGCCCAAGGTATGAGCTTTCTGAGATTCATGTGCGGAGCCGGGATATATCAATTAGTAAAGATCAAACTTTGGCTTCTCTGGAGGGGAAAGAAAATGCTGGAATTCAATCAGAGCCACCATGGCGGCGGCGGCGGCGACAGCGGCAGCGGCGGCGGCTTTGACTCTCCGGGTCCATCTTTGGTGGAAACGGTCCAGGTTGTAATCAGATCTGCCAAATGGAATTATAACCCGGAAAATTCCTGCGCTCAGTCGCAGCCTCGCCGACAAAGCGAGAAGAGGAGGAGAACGAAGGATGGAGGAGGTGGTGGGGGGGGGGGGTCAGGTGAATATTTTATCACCTTTAACGTGACCTTCCTGCTCCCGTCACAGGTCACGGCGCCGTCCTGCTTTTAATGAACTTCACTGGAAATTAGCTCCTGAATTAAATATGCATCCAGTCACGTCCACTTTAAGATCTTTAAACGCTTTTAAAACCACAGGTCACACTTTTCTGCATCTGTGCAGGAGATTAAACACACTTCACCGTCAAATCTTTCAAAGACACCGAGGTTTTATTTCAGTCTTTATTTGGACTGAGAGCTTAAAGTTAGTTTCTCTTTTTGTTTCCAGAGACAAATTATTCTGCATGAGTTCCTCTGGATCCTGATCAGTTCAAGTTTCATGCTCTTAAAAAATCATAATTCCCACAATAATGACTAAACTTCAACACTGCTCCACTAAAACAACATTACAACATCCTGTAGACTTTCAAAATAAAACCCTCTCACTGCAAAAACTGAAATCTAAACAAGTCATTCTGTCTTATTTGTAGTAAAAATTGTCTTATTGTTCTTGATTTGAGCCACATTTACTAGACAAGGTCATAAAATTGTCTCATTTCAAGTTTTTTAAAGACAAAACTGACGCATCAATTGCTTGTAACAAGTAAAAAAAAAAAGTCAGCCAATGGGATAAGATAAAAGATTCTTGTTTTAAGACATCTTTCTAATTTCAAGAAATTTCGTCTTATCCCATTGGCTGATTTTTTTGACTTGTTACAAGCAATTTACACCTGATTTTTGTCTTTAAAAAAACTTGAAATGAGACATTTTTATGACCTGGTCTGGTGAATGTGGCTCAAATTAAGAACAAAAGACAATTTTTGCTACAAATAAGACGGTATATTTCTTTAAGTGGTTGTTTGAAGTCTTGAGTTTTGTGAAGCCTGGACTTGACGTCTGTTGAAGCTGCAGCTTTACTAAACAGCAGGGAGGGGCTGAGGTGGTTGTCACGCTGCATTACTGATTAATTTAGACAAAGAAATTCAAGTTGAAATATATTTTGTAGTCGAGATGATGCCGACTGATAATGAAGTGTTATCACAACCCCAAAAATTAAAACATTAGTCTGCAGAAGTTTGTCTAATTCTGACCGAACTAGAATCACATTCACAGACCTGTAAAACGCTCACTGCAAAAACTGAAATCTAATCCAGTCATTATGTCTTATTTTTAGTTAAATTTGTCTTATTGTTCTTGATATGAGCCACATTCTACTGATGAGTCCAGGGAAATGTCTTATTTCATGGTAGTTAAAGACAAAAACGACAACAAAAATTTGCCGATGGGATACGAAAAAAGTTTCTTCACATCTTTTTAATTTCAAGAACTTTTTTTGACTTGTTACAAGCAATTTACACCTCATTTTTGTCTTAAAAAAACCTGAAATAAGACATTTTTATGACCTGGTCTGGTGAATGGGGCTCAAATTAAGAACAAAAAGACAATTTTTACTACAAATAAGACAGAATGACTTGCTTAGATTTCTGTTTTTACAGTGCTGTGGTGACACCAGATTGTGTTTTATTGAACTAATAAAACGAGATGATTCAGTTTGATTCAGCGGATGATTAAGAAAAAACAAAGAGGAGGAGAAAAGGCTCATGATCTTCGTGGGGAACCAGTGAAATTTTTCAGCATCAGAATCAGTCATCTTTCTTCCTTTTAACTCCAGTGGTGCAGAAATACTTTCAAACAAACTCACATCACATGTTCGCAGGGAAAGAAAATGAAAACACTGAGGAACAATTTGTAAAACAAACGTGCTGTTGACTCAGATTTTTGTGCTAATTCTGAAACTGCGGTCAGTTTTTTTCTAACACGTCAAGTTTTTTCTCCACAGCTTAGCAAAACGACTCAACTGGTGGAATTTTTCAAGAAAAGCAGGATCCTATAGTTGAAAAACTGAGACCAGTTTTGGATTCTACACCGGAAAATTAGTATAAAACAGCAGTTAGACCTAACTCAACAAAAAAACTGTGTTCCCCAGTGAAAGGATTTAAAGCTTTCTAACTTTTGTTTGTGTGGACTCTGGCGCCCCCTGTGGCCAAAGCAGTTATTGCTGATTTTGTCTTGTACTTAAATGAAATATCTTATTCTGCTTTTTTCTATTCAAATATCTCATTTAAAGAGAATCTTTGTAGTAGATGATGTTGAAAAAAACGTCTTTAGCTGCGTGTGAGTCACTTTATCTGACTTTAAATATAATCATAAAAAATTGTCCTTCCTCTTCTTGATGGTTTTGTTTGTTTTTTTAGGCCATTAACAGGCAGCCACATTGATTTCATGTTGTTTTAAACTGGTCTTAAAACACTCAGGACCTTTCCGTCCACTAAAACCATCAAACACAGTTTTAAAATAAAGTCTGGAGTGAGTTTTTACGTTTGCAGAGCAGCAGAGTCCATCCGGGTGGTGGTGGTCGTACTTTTGATTTATCCTGTTGTTTTTTTGGCTCATAAAGAGAATTGAAGCTCTTACAGTTAATAACAGGAGCTGTCACATCTTATTTATGTCTTATTTATGTCCTCTAAGTGCTTCAGCACAGCTCTGGACTGGACTCAGCTGCGTCTGTTTTCATCGCGCTGACCCAACGACGGCGTTTCAGCTGTTTGTTGGATCAGAGCTGGATGAGTGAGAAGACTCCCCGCCGCACGCCGTGGACGCCGTTATATCTCTGAACATAATATATCTGATAGAGTTACTGATCGATAAAAACGCACCGTGATGAGTCCTCCAGCTGCTCAGACTCTCACTGACTCCCATCGCAGAAAAGTTTCACTTTATTTAAAAAGAGTTTAAAGTTTTTACACTGAGGTGAATATAAGAGGGAAAAATATCAACACTAAATAAAAAATAAGACATTTGATGAGTTTGTTTGGCATCTTTTAATGTCCTGACTTAATTATGTAATTACCGTATTTACCCGAGTGCAGTGATTCCCAACCTGTGGGTCGTGGCCCCCTGGTGGGCCGCGAAGGTACTGCAAATGGGCCGCCAAATCTTTTCCAAAATACTTTGATTTTTAAAACTTTTAAAAAGTTAGAAGTCAGTTATGTTTTGAAGGATATTACAAGTGTTCAAATATTTATTCATAAAAACTTTCTGTAAGAAGAAGACATGTTAGAGCCCAATATTCAACAATGACCAAAAATGTGATAATTACCTAAAATGTAATTTAAATAATGCAATAAAACCTGAAATGTATTTACTTGTCAAAAAAAGTAGTTAAAAAGTAAAAGTGATCACATTTTGAGCTCAGAATCTGTACCATCATTGACCAGTTATTAAATTTTGCATTATTTTTTATTACATTTCAGGTTGTTGCCGGTCTCTAACAGTCATTATAGAGTCTTTGTATTTATTGGGTTCGAGTTGTGGGCTGTAAACATTTTTGAGACTTTAAAGTCTGAGCCCTGAGCTGGAAAAGGTTGGGAACCACTGCCTGATAAAAAGTCGTCTTTTTAAATCAGAGATTCAGAAAGTGAAAGTGCGACTCTCAGACCTGAAATCCTCTCGCTCTCTTCTCTCCTGGAGTAAACAGTCAGCGCTCGTCTGTTTTTCTTTCCTTTATAAGCTCCACAAACAGATACTGAGTGTTTTTCTTCTTTTATCTGCGTCCGTGTCCCCGCGCAGGAATCAAAGACTTTCTCTGTTCATCAGCTCCTGGGTTAATGTTTCTATCAGCTGCAGAGAAAACCAGATCAGACGCAGGAGAATCATCTGGATGATTTCAGGATGGGCTTATCACCTGCTGACTCTGTGTGTGTCCTCGTGTGTGTGTGTGTGTGTGTGTGTGTGTGTGTGTGTGTGTGTGTGTGTGTGTGTGTGTGTGTGTGTGTGTGNCACCATTCCTACTGTGAAACACGGAGGTGGATCACTGATGTTTTGGGGATGTGTGAGCTACAAAGGCTCAGGAAACTTGGTCCAAACTGATGAATGAAGGATGAATGCAGCATGTTATCAGAAAATACTGGAGGAAAATTTACACTCATCAGCCCAGAAGCTGCACATGAGACGTACTTGGACGTTCACACATGACAATGATCCAAAACACAAGGACAAGTGGACCTGCCATTGGCTACAGCAGAATAAAGTGAAGGTTCTGGAGTGGCCATCTCAGTCTCAAGTTCTCCATTCACATCCCTGAACTTGATGTTGTAAAATGAGAAAATTTGACCCTAGTTTTTTGGGGATGTGTGAGCTACAAAGGCTAAAATTATGAAACACTGAGCCAGAATTCCGGAACACTGAGTAAGAATTCCGGAACACTGAGATAAAATTCCGGAACACTGAGTCAGAATTCCGGAACACTGAGATAAAATTCCGGAACACTGAGTCAGAATTCCGGAACACTGAGATAAAATTCCGGAACACTGAGATAAAATTCCGGAACACTGAGTCAGAATTCCGGAACACTGAGATAAAATTCCGGAACACTGAGTCAGAATTCCGGAACACTGAGTAAGAATTCCGGAACACTGAGATAAAATTCCGGAACACTGAGTCAGAATTCCGGAACACTGAGTAAGAATTCCGGAACACTGGGATAAAATTCCGGAACACTGAGTGAATTTTTTGTTGTTGTTTTCCATGTTTCCTCCACGGTTCCTTGTCTACAAGATTCTTATTTCCACAGAAAGTTTGACTCCTTTTTTGCTTTTTTGAATGTTCATGTGAAGAACATTCATGTTTTTTTTATTTCATTATTTGTTTTTAATATAGTTTTTTAAAGCAGAATTTGTAAGTGATTAAATTTTTCCTCCTGATCTCTTGAAACGGCGAGATCCTGGTGGGCGGCCTGGACTCTGACTTCCTGTCTGCTGGAGGTCAGAGTTCAACCACAACTCCAGTTCAGAGGAGCAGATACAAAGAGCTTAGATGAGCACATTACACACACACACACACACACACTGACACACACACACACACACACACACACACACACAGTTGGCTGGTGGGCGAGAGCGGAAACAGCCGTCACGGCGGCGTCAGGATGAACCACATGTTGAGCCTCCTCTGGCTGAACGACGTGGGTGAGATCTAACTCCTCGTCATTAAAACAATCTGTCCTCCCTTCATCTCCGTCCTCTCGCCGTATTTCTTCTTCTTCTGTGGTGTTTGTCTGACAGCTGCCGCGGCACCTTGTTACTGCACGGGAATAAAAAGTCGACCAATTAGAGCAGCAGCTCAGACTCGTCTCTGCTAAGCTGCTGGATCCCGGCTCCGCTGAGNACACACACACACACACACACACAGTTGGCTGGTGGGCGAGAGCGGAAACAGCCGTCACGGCGGCGTCAGGATGAACCACATGTTGAGCCTCCTCTGGCTGAACGACGTGGGTGAGATCTAACTCCTCGTCATTAAAACAATCTGTCCTCCCTTCATCTCCGTCCTCTCGCCGTATTTCTTCTTCTTCTGTGGTGTTTGTCTGACAGCTGCCGCGGCACCTTGTTACTGCACGGGAATAAAAAGTCGACCAATTAGAGCAGCAGCTCAGACTCGTCTCTGCTAAGCTGCTGGATCCCGGCTCCGCTGAGAGGATCAGCCCAGATGAGCCGCGGCTCTCTCAGACATTAATACCTCGCCGTAGATCTCGCCGTTAAACCCGTTTGCTCTCTCACCTACTGCGGCGTCCTTCAGCGGAGTCAGCCGGGAAACAAAACTCAAACTATATTTGAGGAGGAAGAGAAGAGAGGAGGATGTGTGGACGCTGCATCTGGAAACCATCACACACCTCTTCTTCTTCTTCTGTGGTTGTGAGGGGCGCGGCAGGACGAGGAGCGTCCTCAGAGGTCGTCCTGCGTCTGTAGGTGAACATCAGGATCAGATTTATTCACATGTAACTCAGTGAAACTCTCTGACAGAACATGACGCCTCCGTCTGCACCCGAACATCGATCGAGACTGGAAATCTGTTTCTTTGTAGACGAGTGAAGAGAGACTCGCAAATGTCGAAGTGTACTAGACTTGTCCTTCGTAGTTTTTAGTCTTTGATTGGTGTCAAAATGTAGTCGGACAAGTTATTTTTACTAAGTTCTTACTAAATCACCTGAAACTATTTTCGAGGTAATAGTTGAGAAAGATTTTGACTTCGTAGAGGACCAGAAGGATCCAGAAAGAAAGAATTTACGGTCGTCAATCCAAAAGTCTGAGTCAGATTTCTAGATAATCCTGTCTCAAATCTGAAATAATCAGTTCAAAATCTAGAGTTTAAAGACACAAATCTAACAATCTGGGTCCAAATGTCAACATTTTGATTCATAAATCTTATATTTCAGGTCAGAATTCTTGTATTTCAAGTCCTGAGTTTTACGTTTTGCAGAGTTCGTTAATTCTGTATGTGCATTCAGGAATTTTGGGTCATGAGTCCAAAAGTCAGATTTTTATATATTTGAGTCAAGAATGTAATATTTCTGGTTAGAATTCAAGAATTTATTCTAAAATAACAGTTCTAGAATTCACACTTTAGGGTCAGGATCTCAAAATAAATTCGTCAACGTTTTCAGAGACATTTTTCTCCTGATCTTATTTGTGAGTTACGGTTCTTCCTCCACAAAAACAAAGACTTTATTCTGGACTTCTGTCAGGTGTCTGTTTTTCTAGATTTCAAACTGAATATTCAGAGCAGAAAGATGTTGTTTGTCACTTCAATTTTGTTTATTTTCAAAGACAGGAAATAAAAGTGAAGGCTGGAGCTGAATTCTGGGATTGTTGGAGTCACAGAGTGTTTCTTTCCTGAGCTCGTGTTTGGTAAATTTTCCGTGTGCGGCCCCTCAGACCTGCAGTATTTCTCTTTCTCTTTACTGCTCTCCTTTGTTGGGGGGTTTCCTCCGGTGCTCGGCCCCCCAGCAGGTCTTCTTGTCTGGACTTCCTGAACACGAGCTTATATTTGTCTCAGGTGGACCCGTGCTCGCTTATCTGTGACCCTCGGCCTGAACGGCTCCCACGCGTCCTCTCCTGCTTATATAACTGATGCTCCTGCGTCCTGAGAAAGCAGCCGGCCCTTCGGCGCGTCACGCTCTTCCTCCTTTGTTCCTGGACCCGGCGGGTCGGGCTGGATTAGAGCCGATGGCGACGGCGACGGAGGAATCTCCTCCTGCCAGCTCCTGGGAGGAAACATCCTCACACGGCTCCCAGAGACGATGTTAAAGTGTCAGCGGCTGAATCTGCTTTACAGCTCAGTGTTTGTGTCCAGATTTATCTCTGAGCTGCTGTTGTCTCCAGGAGGAAGAGGAGGAAGAGGAGGAGGTGCTGTTAAAGCTCCTCTGAGGTCCATAAAACCAGCAGCTCTCCGGAGGATTCTCAGGATAATTGATGATTGATGATGTCGGCATGTTTGGAGGTTAGAAATCGTTGGCGTGCTCAGAGGGAGGCTGTCGATAATCAATCCATAACATTAACTAATCAACAGCTTCTCTTTAGGCTCCGTCAGTCCTGAAGCATCGACGCCTCATCGACGCCACAGAAACACGAGCGAGGAGACAAGATCACGTCTACAGAAAAACATCTAAAAAAGGTTTATTTACGGTGATAACCAGCTGATTGTCATTTACTCACTTAATTTCCAAAACGGACTTCCTTAAACCAGATTTTTCAACTCTCAGAAATAAGTAAACAAAGTGATTAAAGTCTTGAATGAAGTGGTGAATTTTCATGTCTGACTGGCTCCAGTTTGTGTAGTTTGCCTCCATCTCTCCACATTATTTATACCCCCAACAAAAACATGTTCAAGTGCATCATTCAGCTAAAGTTTAATGTTACATTCACCTGTTTGAATGGTTTTATTTGCATGAGGATGTGAATACACAGGCTCAAACCTTGAACTGTGATCAACTCGGCTAATTTAGGACAAATACATGTTGACATTTTTATAAAAACAATAATCCATCAGAGCACTGACACTCCCATTTTTCCCTTAAATTTACCATAACTCATCGACCTTTGGGCTAGAGAGTAGTGATGTGCAATACTGCAAAATATGATATTGATTTGATAACAGATACAGTTGTTTAATTTATTAATTCTTGGCGATTTTTCAGAGAATACGAACGAAAACACAAAAACTTTCATTAACAAACAACTGTGTTTACTCTTTTTAAATCAACAACAGAAACTTCCAAAATGACCCTGATGAAAAGTTTCCCTCCCCCAGTTCTTAACAGCGTGTATTTCCCCCTTTAACATCAGTGACAGCTTGAAGTCTTTGTGCTGGTTGTGGATGAGGGTCTTTATTTTCTCAGATGGTAAAACTGACCATTCTTCTTGGCAAAAAGCCTCCAGTTCCTGTTAATTCTTGAACTGCAGGTTTGAGATCTCGATATTGAGGTCAGGAGACTGAGATGGCCACTCCAGAACCTTCACTTTATTCTGCTATAACCAATGGCAGGTCCACTTGTGCAGATATGCAGCTTCTGGAATTCTGACTTTGTGATTTTGAAATGTGTCAAAATTGTAGAATATCAAAATTAGAATTGAAAACATTTCTTCTTCTTTTTTATGGTTCAGAATCCAAAGATACCAATTCAAATTTCTGGATTTCAGACTTCATCGAGTGAGTTCTATAATTTTACTTAGACTTCAAGAAGTTTGACCTGGCAACATCCTGACTGACACAAAAACTGAAGCTTTTAAAAGACCGAAGAACTTGACCGCTGCTCTCAGTGATGGGAAAAACAGTTTTGTTTCAGTGAACTGGATCAGCAGAATTAGTTCAATAAAGTGATTCACTCTAAAGATTTATTCGTGACCTCAACGGCTTTTTAGTCTCAAGCTGTGATGTGTGAGATCCAAAAACTCTGTGTGGTTTCCTGTGAACGACACAACTAAACGGATAATAATATATGAGGTTTATTTTATTCAGATACACTGATACATCGTCCAAGTTATAGAGTCAACATCTCTCCATCAAAAGGTTGTGTTTTATTTGCTTTAATAGTCGATTAGTTCGTTTTAGATGATGTTTCTTTATTGTTTCACATGTTTAGAGTTTATTTACACTCACGAATTGTCTCGATCTTAAAAGCTCAAAGTTTTGGTTCCTTCTGAACATCTTCTCCGAGCCGTTTGAGTCTCTAAAGACACTTCAGGGCTCGTGTGGTGGGTTCCGTGTTTCTCTGAGCTCGCTCTGCTGATGATGATGCCTTTAACACCAGCACGTTAATGATGTCACAGCGAACGGCGGCGCAGCGTCACGTCGGCAATGACGCGCTGGACAAACGTCCTCTGAGGAGAACGTGAACGCTGTGATTCTGCAGCAGCTCTGAGCTCGCCAAAGCTCTGAACACACACGGGGGCAGGAGAACCAGTCCCTCTGTACATGGAGCTCCAGGGTCTGGTTTCACGGGGGGGGGGGTTGGGGGTCTGGACCTGGATGGAGGTTTCTGGCACATGTGGAGAAGTCTGATGGAGGGACAATAAGGAAAAGCCCAGCGCATAGTCCATTAATTTCTTTTTTCCCCTTCAATAAGTAAAGGTAAAGTATTCATGAAATGAGCACTAAAAGCTCTTTAACAGTGTTTTCACAGCTGGCTGCCCCCCCCCTCCCCCTCCACCCCCTCCTGCTGCTCGGCCTGTAAAGATCCTTCCTGAATGAACAGTAACATGGGAAGGCTGTAACATCATACTTGGCAGTCCTGCTCCGCCACTAAACACCTAGTGAACCCAGCACATAGACCGAGCCCTCCAGGAAAACAGATCTGCAGCAGAGCCAGGACGATCTGCAGAGAAACAACACGGAAACATAAAGGAAACATCCAGGAAACTCTAAATCAGGAGGAATAAATACAGATATGACTTTAAAACATCCAGTCCAGGCTTCACGCTGCAACATTCACCTCCTCCTTTAATGGTTTTAATAAAAATAACCTTTAATTTTCAAAACTCTTTTGGTCATAAAGTGATTCCTGTTGGACAAACGTAAAAACATCAACAGGGGTTTGGATCTTTTAAGCAACATGGAGCAAGTTTCTGTGCAACAACTTTATTCTCCTAAGTCATGTTCGTACATTTTTCACTTCAATACTTTCTTTGATTTTGCTTCTTAGAAAGTGTTTTTGTGCCTTTATTCAAACAGAGGATAGATAAGAAAACAAATTCAGGAAGTGACATCTGTGCACGTACGTCTATGTTTTCAGTCTGTGAGTGGATTAGTGTTTGTGTGTTTTAGTGTTGTGCTCAAGACCACATGATCCAAGACCAAGACTTCTGAGGATCAAGACCAACATGAAGAGTTTTGAGGGTAAAAACCAAGTCAGACCAGGACTTCCAAGAGTCAAGACCAAGACCATAAACAACCCCAGACCAAAAACAAGGTCAATAAAAGTTGGGAAAAACCAAGACTGTGGAAAGTCAATCCCAAGACCAAGACCAAGACTTTTGAGGGTCAAGACCAAGACGAAGACAGAGACCAAGACTATTGAGAGTCAAGACCAAGACCAAGACCAAGACTTTTGAGGGTCAAGACCAAGACCAAGATCAAGGCTTTTGAGGGTCAAGACCAAGACCAAGACTTTTGAGGGTCAAGACCAAGACCAAGACTTTTGAGGGTCAAGACCAAGACCAAGATCAAGATCAAGGCTTTTGAGGGTCAAGACCAAGACCAAGACATAGACCAAGACTTTTGAGGGTCAAGACCAAGACGAAGACAGAGACCAAGACTATTGAGAGTCAAGACCAAGACCAAGATCAAGGCTTTTGAGGGTCAAGACCAAGACCAAGACTTTTGAGGGTCAAGACCAAGACCAAGACAGAGACCAAGACTTTTGAGAGTCAAGACCAAGACCAAGACAGAGACCAAGACTTTTGAGAGTCAAGACCAAGACCAAGACNGTTTATCAGGACACGCTGCTCTCTGCAGGCGTCCACAAACATTTGAGTAAGACGCAATAAAAACCACCGTTTCATATCATCAGGAGTAAAAACCTGATATGAAGCTGTAAAAACATCCAGTTTGAGTTTTATTAAGTGTTAAACAGATCGTCTCTCCGCTCGCTGCCCGACTCCTCCAGACGTCTCCTCGACCCTCCACCGCCCAATTAACCAATTTGAGCAGGTCGGCCATTAATCGAGGTCGTTAGCGGCGTCCAGGAGATCATGGCCGGGCGTGTGGGCTCACAGCTGACTAATCAGCTGATAAATCATCAAACCTGCAGAGAGAGGCTGAAAATTGAGGTCATGTGAAGTTAAAGTGGTGGAGAGAGGACACAGAGACTAAACCGAGGGGGGGGTTACCTGGAAATAAGCTTCAGAGGCTCAAATAAGACGAGAAGAACAGTCAAATGTTTGCAGGGACGATCAAGAGTCTGTTTAATTTACAGTCCCCAGTTTTCAGTTAAAGACAGGAAACAATGATTTTTAAATCCCGTTTAACCTAAATTCAATTGAATCCACTATAAAGACAAGATATCTAAGTTTGTTAAAGTACGACTTCGACTTTTTTGTAGACAAACCTAGTAAGGTGTCCACTTGTCCAACTAAATTTGTCCACTCACAGTACTAACCCATATTTTCCTCGTAGTAGGGGTTTTCCGAGTCAGGAAGTGTTCGTTTCTACCTCGGTCCAAGTGGTGAAACAGTTGTTGACGCACTCGTTTGTCAGGTTGTCAAATTGTTCAATGTGTCTCAACTTTGTCCAACTGCAGGAATTGATGGATTTCATCATCTACAGACCATAATATCATCAAAAGATTCAGAGAATCTGGAGAAATCTCTGCACGTAAGCAGCAAGGCCCAAAACCAACATTGAATGGCCGTGACCTTTGACCCCTCAGGCGGCGCTGCATTAAAAACCCACATCATTGTGTAAAGGATATTAGCACGTGGGCTCAGGAACACTTCAGAAAACCATTGTCAGTTAACACAGTTCATCACTACATCTACAAGTGACAGTTCAAACTCTACCATGCAAAGACAAAGTCACACATCAACAACACACACAAACGCCAAAGAACTCTTTTTGGAAATCATGGACGTGGTGTCCTCAGGGCCAAAGAGGAAAAGGACAATCTGGATTGTTCTCAGGTCAAAGTTCAAAAGCAGCATCTGTGATGGTATGGGGGCGTGTTAGTGCCCCATGGCATCATGGGTAACTGTCCCAGTATCAGTGAAGGCAGCATTAATGCTGAAAGGTACAAACAGGTTTTGGAGCAACATCTGCTGCATCCAAGACACTTTGTCTTTTTCAGGGACGTCCCTGATTATTTCAGCAAGACGATGAAACCAAGACACATTCTGCTCCTGTTACAACAGCGTGGCTCTGTAGTAGAGGAGTGCAGAGAGAGAGACAAACACTGAACCAGTGTTGTTAAAGGAAAGATGATGAAACACAGAGAAAACATGAACTTGTAAAAGCTTTTTAGGAACAAACATGAAAGTTGATCAGTTTGAAGAATGAATATCTCGCCTTTGTAGGATTTATAAATCACTGTTTTATGTTTTTGTTTATGTTGGACACAGCGTCACAGCTTCACAGGTTTTGTTGTTTTGTTTCTTGAAAACTCCTCCGTCTGTCGTCAGCAGCTTCAGCAGCGTCTGACAGGCCGACCTCTCTGAATGAAATCACTTCTCCCCTGTAAAATATTAAAAATGAATCCTCAGCCTCTTCAGCAGACGGGGAGCAGCAGCCTTGAAGCTCAGAGCCGGTGATTAAGTTTTCAGAGCGGCTCTTAGTGTTTCCTCTCAGCCTGTCAGAGAGAAAACCTCCTCGCTGCTGATACACAACACCAACCAGATGTCTGAGGGCGATTATATCTGTCTCACTCAATATCTACCTGTGTCCATCTCTGCACGGAGCCACCGCGAAGAGCCGGCGCTGCTGCTGCACGCCGGCGCCAACACAAACACAGAAACACAGAGTGAGGGTGTTGGAGGTTTGAGCTGGTGTTTGGGTCTGAACACGTGTCAGCGTGAGGACAGACGCTTTGTTGGTACCAGAGAAATTTATGTACGCTCCTCAGAAACTTCCTCAGAGGGTTTTCCAGAGCGTTAGAGGAACGTTAGCACCTCCGGGCTGAGTGATGGGACCACCACAGAGGCTGAAACTTCCTGAAGAGTCCTCACTTAGGTCCTCAGAGACAGAGATTCTGCAGCGGATTCAAAAGTTACTACGGCCTCCTGGATGATCAAAAGTATTTCAGGGGCAATTCACGACTCTGTTGGAGCTTCAGGCTGAAAATATATCACCGTCTTGTTTTAAATAATAAAATAACAAACATTTATTTCAACAAATTTAACCCTCATATTGTTTTCAGATTTACTCTTCACTTCACTTTTTTCTGACTAAAGTGGGTGTAAAGTTGTGATGACATTAGAAAAGTGTCAAAGTCTTAAAAAGTTTTGCAAAAGCAGAATAAAACTGAGACAGATTTCTCGATCCTGAAAAGCAAAAAATGTGATTTCCAAATCTAGATCATTTTGATCAACTGGCCTAATTGGATAATAACTAAATATTGCAGCTGTCAGAGTCGTTTTTTGACGTTTAACCATCTTTTCTGTGACGGTCCGGTGAAACTAACCTGAGTTTGGACTGAGACTCTGAGAGCCAGGGGCCGAACTCTGGGGCCTTAATGTGATCAGGGACTGAACCTTTAAAGGATCATCACACAGATAATGTAATATAAAATCAGTGATTTAATAAATCCACAGCAGGAGGAGTTCCCACACAGCCACAGCTTTTGTTCAGGTCTTTAACTTTGTTATTTTTAAACACACAGAACGTCTATTTTTCCAGCTGCACAAAGTCAAACTCAGAGTGAACACGAGCCAGAGCCGCTTCCATTTCAGCTCAGAGGTCATGAGAAAATAATCCAGATAAATGTTGCAACATTCAGAGATCTTTACAAATCATCTCTGGACAAACACCAAGACTTAATCAGGTTTCCTGGACTCAAGTCAACTTCACGTTAAAGACAAATCTGATGATTCCAGTGGAAAAATAAATTCATGTTTCTGTTTGACGGCTTCACAGGTTTTCTCCTCTGTAAGTTTCTCCATCAGCAACAAAGACTGATGATCCAGGTCAGACTCACCTGTGAGCTCAGGTACCTTCAGGTTCACTCTGGATCCTGGGAAAACAGAGCTTCACGCCTCGTGTTACTTATAAGAACCAACACCAAAAAAAAAACCTTCTTGATGGAGCTGATTCATCTAAACAACAGCAAAAACTGAAATTTAATCAAGTGTTTACGTCTCATTTTTAGTAAAAATTGTCTTTTTATTCTTAATATGAGCCACATTCAACTGACCAGACCAGAAAAAAATGTCTCATTTTGAGATATTTAAAAACAAAAATGAGGCTTGAAACGAGTAAAGAAACTCTGCCAATGGAGGAAAACAAAAAACCATGCTGCCTGAGAGTAACCACTTTTTTGCAGTTTGTTTAATGTTGTTGTGTTTTCTGATTTGCTGTCCTGATTGGCACTTCAGGGCCACCATAGTCCTGCCAAGGTACCATAACCCAGTAGTATGTGTTGTTTTTTTTTGTTTTTTGTTTTTTTCACTATGTGTATTTTTACTCAGGTCTTTTAAAGTTCTTGTTATATATGTGTGTACTAGTATGATGGGGAATGTGTGAATGTGTGTCTTTGATGCAACTGAGGCCTGTCAAAAGATGAATTTCTGTCACCTTCTTTGTGTCAGACAATAAACTTCTATTCTATTCTATGATTTCTGCACCAGTAACCAGGCTTGTTTTGAAAACAGCGTTTTGCTCTTTTTGTCCCTCAATATCTGCCGTAGATAAACACGGCTGTTTGTTAAATCTGCCTCCATGAACAGGACCTGAAAACATTAAAAGCTTTTTCTTACTCGATAAAACGAAAAGGAACGTTTTAACCTTCATTTCCTGAGTTCACGTTTTTGTGTCTGTCGTTTTGAAAGTTGGCCTCAAAGATAAAACTTTGTCTTGTATCGTAAAGTCAGACTCTCCAGATCTGAATGAGAGAAAGTTTGAGCTAAAACCCGTCAAAAACAGAGCGAGAAAGAGAGGAAGTGTGTCAGAGCTTCAGTCTGGTGTAACAATCATGAAATCCAGCGTCGGGTTAGTGACGCCTTTAATCAAATCTGTTTGTGCGTTTGTGACGTTTTTCTCTTTGTAGATGTAAAGAGTGTTTACTCCTCTGCTCATTAACACTCGTTCACTTCCTTTAACTCTCTCATTATCAGAAAAACACTGGGACTGGATCATATTTACACATTAACGCCAAAATAAACTTTACTTTCTCTTAAATTATGCAGAGATTTTGCTAAAGGCCTTTTCGCTGGAGTTTGTTGGAGACATGATGCAAGACTTTCAGCTCCTTACAGCGACGCACTCGCTCTCTCGCTCACATCTGGGGTTAAAAAAGCGTTTTGGAGTCGAGGCGGATCGGCGTGGTTCCTGAAAACTGGTGGTTTTACTTTGAAAGGGCGGCGCAGAGGAAGACGCGGTGGCGAGGACGTCCTGGCTTTTGTTTCCCGGCAGCTCGTCTCACATCTATAATTCATCCGCTGTAATGGGCGCCTCATATTTTGGGGAAACACCATTTGCAGAAATCAATGGAACAAATAATGAGCTGCAGCTGATGTCGGACCTGAAATCCTGGCTGACAGGAAGGAGAAGGTGCTGGAGAGGAGCCGATAATCTGATCTGAGTCCAAATTTAAGGCTGATTAATAAATAAATGATGTGCCTCCAACAAAAAATGAATAATTCAGACCTTCAGCCGTCAAAAAAATCTTAATAAGTGTTGGCCCACATATTGAGATGCACATTTTGGGCAGTTAATGACCTGAATCTAAATGCTGGGCCGTTGACTTGTTTGAATTTTAAACGTGTGTGTGTGTGTGTGTTTTCCTCCTCGTGTGTGTGTGTGTGTGTGTGGGCGCTCAATCATCAGTGTGAAGGTTTGAAGGGAAAACACGAGTTGACCTCTTTCTTTCATATTTTATTGGTGAGCTCAGATCCAGCCGCAGTTTTTCCTCCGAATCAAAGAATATTTTCCTCTCTGATGCTGCAGATACTGACGCTGATTTCAGGATCAGGATTCACTTCCTGTCTCACAATCTTTCAGACAAATTCATCTAGATTTTCTCATCAATGTTTCTGAAATAAAAAGGAGACTCCTGCTGTAAAACGTGGTCAGAAGATGAGGAGAGAAACTTTACACCTGCAGCCTTTCAGTGACCAGCAGGAGGGAAATATTGTTAAAATGATCATTTTTCCAGATTTATTCTCTCAGTAAAAAATTTATGATCTCAATCTTTAATTTATAGTCTTTTTTAAAACAGCATGATTTTCATTTTGTGACGTATGATCCCATTTTGAGTCACAGAGGAAAACTGAGAAATAACTGAAATCTAAGCGAACATTTTTTTTTAGACTTATTATGAGACGTTAACCTTTCAACACCAGGAACAAGATATTAAAAGCAAAAAAGAAAAGATATCTGAATTGCTTGAAATGATTAAAAAAATATCTTATCCAGTGAAATAAGCACTCAAAGTTTCTTGAAATACATTTCTGAGAAGAACCTTTGTGTTCATGGAAGAACTATTTTTTTCTTAAAAGTTCCCCTGGCTACCAGAACGTCATTTTCCTAAATGATCAGTGTTTTTACCAGCTACATAAGAACCATAATAAAATCTCTCTAAATATCTTGGTTTGTATAAAATTTGAACAAATATTTTCACCTGTAGGCCGCCATTGTTGTTTACAATAACGTCTGGGTAGTGATGTCATATGGTTGCACCGGGCTGGATCTCATACAGGATCATATAAGTCCTGGAGCGGACTTCAGTGGTTTCCAGAGGAAGTTTTGTGGGTTTGTGTTGGAAAATAGTCGGCACAGCATTTGGCTTTAGTCTCCGTTTATAATGACCCACACCTGTCAGCTCNTCTTGAAATACATTTCTGAGAAGAACCTTTGTGTTCATGGAAGAACTATTTTTTTCTTAAAAGTTCCCCTGGCTACCAGAACGTCATTTTCCTAAATGATCAGTGTTTTTACCAGCTACATAAGAACCATAATAAAATCTCTCTAAATATCTTGGTTTGTATAAAATTTGAACAAATATTTTCACCTGTAGGCCGCCATTGTTGTTTACAATAACGTCTGGGTAGTGATGTCATATGGTTGCACCGGGCTGGATCTCATACAGGATCATATAAGTCCTGGAGCGGACTTCAGTGGTTTCCAGAGGAAGTTTTGTGGGTTTGTGTTGGAAAATAGTCGGCACAGCATTTGGCTTTAGTCTCCGTTTATAATGACCCACACCTGTCAGCTCTTTCATCAGCATGGGCCGGCTAAATGCAGCAAATGCTTCTGGGGAGAAGTGGCCAGAANAACTCTTCCCTGGATCCAGTGAGATCACTTTAATTTTTGATTTTTGGGCCTGGTATAGCAGAGATTTGTTGTTGATCAATCATTCTTCTTTGAACTGGTTTTCCTCTTTGGTTCCCTGTGGATTAATGGACTGATTGGTGCTTAAAGACTCTCGTGGCAGACAGATCGCTCCTGCACCGACCAACTTTGATTTAATTTAAAAGACTCTTTAAAGCCAACTATCTTTGCTGTTAACTTCTTTTTGCTTTAAAAAGGACTTTTAACTTCTTTAGGAATCATGAAGGAGCATTTTTGTTCATAGTTTGATGAAAATAAAGAAGTAAAATCTGTTATTAATGATCTGAAGCTGCAGCAGGACGTTGTTTTCTGATCCTGTTGCGTTTCTCTCTGTTAGAGTCGGTGAGTAAACAACGTTTGTTTCCGTCTGAAGGAAAAAAAAAAAAAGTGGCTGTGATGAAGTGGGAGAAGTGAAATCCTCCTCAGTGACGTGTACAGACAGAAAGGCCTGATGGGAGCAGAAGAAAACGGCGTTTAACATCAGAATATCCTTCTCTGCCTCTCACCTGTCAGTCTCAGACCCTCGGAGCAGGTCTGGGGGGGTCGGGGGGGTTTAGGGGCAGAGCTGCTCTCTAATCCAGCTGTCAATCTCGGGCTCATGGCGGTGGGGGGGCGTCCTCAGCAGGATTGTCTAACCTCCGTCCTGGGACGAATGGCGTCCAGCACGTTAATTCCTGTATTGACAGGTGTCCAATCAGAGCGCGCGGCTGCGGCGAGGCCTGCATGTTAACGAGCTGCAGATCAGAGCGCCGCGATCGATGACTTCACATCAGCTCGCAGAAACGCCGCCTGATCGCTCCGACCCCGAGCAGAGATCACCTGTCAGGACGGCGCCGCGGGAAAATTTAACTCACGTTCTGTTCAGACGCTTCAGAGAATTAAAGTGACGACACTTTGACTTTATAAAGACACGTGGACCGGAAATCCCGCCAAAATAAAAGCTCCTCCTCAGAAATAACACAAAATTTAACTCCAACAGCTCAAAGACTTTTGTTTAATTTGGTTTTGAAAAGTTAAATACTCCAAAAATTAACATTCACCGAACAAAAGAAGCACAAAGACAAACAAAAACAAACTTCCTGTCTCATCATCAGAAATGTGGTCACGTTTTTTAACCTTGACTTTGTCACTAAAACATATTTTCTATTAAAAAAATCACTGAACAAACTTTGACACAAATTTTGACAAACATTGATAAAGATGTAAAAACTAAAACATGGATTTGTTGAGACTTTTTTTTCTGCCTTTAAATCAATATTTTGGGATAAAAAAGTCAATTTACTGGGATATAAAGTCAACATTTTGAGCTTTATTCTCAAAGTTTTGACTTTTTTTCGACATAAATTCATCTTAACCTCAAAATCATGACTTAAATATCTCAAAATGTCGATAATTAAAATCAAAATTTAGTCATTTTGCCTCATAATTTCACATTTTTGGCTTAAAATTTTTGACGTTTTTCTCCTTATTTTGATTTTATAAACTCAAAATTTTGACTTCTTAGCCCAAAAAAATGTTTGACGTCATCTCAAAATCTTGAATTATTTACCTCAAAATTTTATTTGAAACTTAAATTTAGACTCTAATCTCTCAATTATGCCTTTTGTCCAAAATAATGACTGTTTTTCTTGTTATTTTGATTATTTATGATCAAAACGTTGACTTTTCTTTCACAAAGGTTTGACTACTTCTCAAATTCTTGCCTTAATATCTCTAAAAGTTGACATTTAACATAGAAAATTACACTTCTAAAATACTTTTATCTTATTTCATCTGTATCATCTCAGAACTTTGACATTTTATCTCATAAATTTTGACTTGTTATGGGCCCCAAAAAAAAGTCGACACAGCCAAATTTTCAGTTTTAGTGAGTAAAATCTGTTCGTTCCAGGAAAAATAGAAAATCAAAACAAACCTGTGTGATCAGAGTGTGAGACGGAGAGGATGAAATAAAATGTGTCATCTCTTTGTTTCTCTGCTCGATCCTGTAAGACAACACTGAGGGCACAGAGGGAAATAAGCTGCAGTAATCAGAGAATCCTTAATGGATTCACAGTTTGTTTGGACCTTTGTGCACGATGTGAGTCTGTTATTAGAGCTCATAATTATCTGCTGCTGCAATAATACTCTGCAATCATCATCTTCATCATCGTTATCAGAAGAAGATGATGATGATGATGATGATGATTGAAGAACATTAAAGTGACTTTATTATAAACCTGTAACATGAAATCAGGATAAAAAAAAAGACATTTAACAAATAATAATAATAATGCTGACATCTTGATTTTTCCTGTTTCCTGTCAGTCAGTGTGTGTGTGTGTGTGTGTGTGTGTGTGTGTGTGTGTGTGTGTGTGTGTGTGTGTAAACGCTCTGAGTCGTCTCCATCAGCAGCTCGTCCTGCATCTGATGCACCAACGCTTCAAAACTCAGACAAAAAAAAANCAGATTTGGTTCTGCAGGAGTGAGGGAGCAGAGCCACTTTTCTCTTCTTCTTCTTTCTCCTCTGAACCTTCACAGAGAGCGAGGTTAATGTAAGGCCACGTCCCCCGACACACACACACACACACACACGCACACACACACACACACACACACACACACACACACACACACACACACACACACACACACACACAGTATGTGCTTTTGACTTTAAATCTCATGTGAGGATTTTTTAACTGATCCTGAAACAGACTCACACTTACAGGTCGGCAAATTTTATCGTAATTAGGTAAAATTAAGACAAACTTTACTTCTTTGAAACAATTTCACAATTTAATCATAAGTGAGTCATATTCGATAAGTTATTGTTTGGTTCAATTTCTTTAAAATTTTCCCAGAATTTCAAGATAAGTAGGACAAAAATAGAGAATAATTTGTTCAAATCAAAACACAATTCACCACAAAATGTATGGAAAATTATTTAAACATTACTGTTTTATTATATTCTTTGATTTAAACTATGATGAAACTTTAAAAAAGCAACCGTTGTTTCAAATTTAAGAAAGTCACGTTTATATTTGCAGTTACTCTAAAATGGAAAAAGGCAGAAGAACTAAATAAATGGGAAAAGTTTAAGACACTCTTTGCTTCTTCACTGAAGAACAAGCTGAGAAATCTGAATTTTTTAGACATTTGAAAAACTGTAGTTTATTTTGATGACTTTACAAAAGGTTTCTGCAAAGCTGAAGATGATGTTTTTGATAAAAACTGAATAAATGAGTCGAAAGCTACAAAACTTCTCCTGACGTCTTTCAGATTCAGCCTCAGTCTTAATAAAATCAAAGTCTGGTCCGGGTTAAAACTTTTCCTGCTGAAGTTTCCTCAAACTCTTGAGGTCTGTTTATGTTTTTCCGGACACTTAACTTCCTGTGAATCTGCCTCCAAACGTCGTCTCCAAACTCCGTCTTCTCTCTGATTCACTCTGGTTTGGACTCGTAAAACGCTGCTGACTTTCCTTCCCTCCATCCAGAGAAAAAACCCTCCACATCTCCAGGACCGAGTCGACCCGTTACGTGACCCGCAGGACGGCGCTCTGCGGTGGATCCTGAGGCGGGTCTAACCCCCCCTCCCCTCGTGTTCCTGTCAGTCCGTCCTCAGGGACTCTGGACTCCTCTCAGAGTTTCCGCCTGCAGGAGTCCTGACAGCAGTTTGACTCTTTCTCTGAAGGGAAACATCCAGAAAAGGGGACTTTGTGTGTTTGGGGGGGGTCGGTGGTTCTCATGGGTCTCTGAGGTGTAATCTGGATTTAATGGAGACAGAAGAGAACAGGAGCCCCCGCAGAGAGGATCAACAGTCCAGAGTCCTGCACTCAGAGAGGACAAATAAATCTGCTGCAGGGGTTTGGTTTTCTTTTCTCAGTTAGTTTTGGAGCGAAGATACTGAGCCTCAACACTTCCTCTGGTTCCTCCTGGTTCCTCCTGGTTCCTCCTGGTTCTGGTGCTGGTCCAGGGTCAGGACCCTCAGAAACCCCTCATGGTGAGGTCAGATCACACAGTTAGAGCAGGACTGGAGCTTAATCTCAGAGCCAGATTATTATGGAACCAGATGAAAAGGTTAAAGGTCGCTCATCCTAAAACCAAGGTGTCGCTCAGACTTTCTTCTGCAAACTTCCACTCTCACACATTCAGTGTTCTGAGTGATGCTCCTGCATTCAACACAAATGAATTCCCTGTTTATGGAATCAGATCTTACACATGCTGCACTTTCTTGTTTTGCACTTACACATTTTCTGCTCATTCACTGACAGAAGCTGAGTAATTTAGCACGAATGCATCACACACTGATGTATTCAGTGTTTATGTTCTCAACACCAACACAAGCTGCACTTACACATTCCACACTTGCCAATCTGCACTGAAACATTTTGCACTAATGCATTCTGCACTTGCACATTCTTTGCTTATGAATTCTGCACTAACACATTTCGCACTTGCGCAATCTGTGCTTACACATTTAGCACTTATGTGTTCTGTGTACATGCATTCACACCAATCAATAAATGACCTACACACTCCACTCTTACACATTTCTTGCCGATGCATTTTGCACTTACACATCCCCCCCTCCTGCAGATCATGCTTGTGAATTCTGCACTTACGTGTTCCAGACTTGACAAAATCTCACCAGTTTAGTTTCTTTCCTGTTTTTCCTGTTGATCATAAACTTCACTGCAAATAACAGATGAATCAAAAGTGTTGATAATTAGATTTGAGAATCAGTTTTAGAGCATAAAGATCTGTTATCGATCCACACATCACTGTCCAGAGTCTAAATAAAAACTGTGTTTGGACCCTGGAAATATCAGGAACCTGCTTCCAACCCTGAGAAGAGCTCAAAGCTGCTAAAAACTTTCCTCTGGGCCTTGAATCCCCCGTTAGAGACTCAGGACTCTCTTCAAATCTCCAGAGTCTCTCCTGGACCCTCATAAAAACTCAAAGATCCTTTTTAAGGACGTTTAAGGCCCTAAAGGCTCCTGAAGTGTCTCAGGCTGTTTCTGAGCTGCAGAGTTTGGTTTTGTGTCATGGAGCGTTTGTTTAATCTGAGTCTGTTCCTGAAAACTCTGAGCTGCACGACAGAAAAATATAAATGTTTCAGTAAATGTTCCTGTAAATGTTTGTGAATGTTTCTGTAAATGTTTTTGAATGTTTCTGTAAATGTTTTAGTAAATGTTCCTGTAAATGTTTGTGAATGTTTCTGTGAATGTTTCTGTAAATGTTTCTGTAAATGTTCCTGTAAATGTTTGTGAATGTTTCTGTAAATGTTTCAGTAAATGTTCCTGTAAATGTTTGTGAATGTTTCTGTGAATGTTTCTGTAAATGTTTCTGTAAATGTTTGTAAATGTTCCTGTAAATGTTTGTGAATGTTTCTGTAAATGTTTCTGTAAATGTTTCTGTAAATGTTTGTAAATGTTTCTGTAAATGTTTCTGTAAATGTTTGTAAATGTTTCTGTAAATGTTTGTAAATGTTTCTGTAAATGTTTGTAAATGTTTCTGTAAATGTTTGTGAATGTTTCTGTAAATGTTTCTGTAAATGTTTGTGAATGTTTCTGTAAATGTTTCTGTAAATGTTTGTAAATGTTTCTGTAAATGTTTGTCTTGCAGGAGGCTGGATGTTGAAAATATTAGCTCACTTGTTCTCATCAGGCAGAGAAAACACTGCGGTGCCTTCAGGGAGCGTTGGTCTGTGAGTCTGAGACGACTTCAGCCTGAAACATGATTTATCTGATCAGACGCTGCTGTATTTTTAGAAAAGAAACAAAGGCGCTGAGAGGGAAGCCTCCCTCTGTTTCTCTCTGTTTCTCTCTGTGTTTCTCTCTCAGACGGGGAATCCTCCGGAGAGACGTCACCTCGGGGCTTTAAACGAAGGTTCGACATCTCGTATGGAAATGAACGCGGCTCCTCTTCCTGTAAAGTGTCATTTTTCCTGTCTTTAAAGAGATCCCAGCGCTTTGTTTTCTTTGATGTTATTGTGTTCTTCATTTCTTCATCGCCTCAGACGACGGCGGTGAGTGTTGGAGCCGCTCCCCGGTGACAGAGGATATTAAAGCTGAACACCATGATGAAACACGGGCGGGAAAACGACAACACGCTCTCTGGAAAACCTGTTAACCTCCGTCAGCTGCTCATATCTTGTCGGCGTGTGAGCGAGTGTGTGAGCGAGCGAGCGTCTCATCTCCAGGCGAGCTCAGACAAAAGAGGGCAGAGCAGGTTTTCACTAATTATGTTTGAGACGGGAATGAAAGAGTCGGACATGTTGGTGTGATTAAGTCCGAATGGCTTTTTAATGACTTTCACACTTAATCATGTGATTGCTTCAGACAAGAGGCTCTGCAAATATTTAGTGTTTCACACCAAAGCGTGGAGCTTTAATCTGGAGGAAATGAGGAAACAAATTTAGTTTATTAGCTCTTAAAAACAGAGATTAAACAGCTTCAATCATTCCTCCAAATGAGACGTTAGTTCCTCTAATAAGAAATCTGCTCTTAATGTCCCAGACAGACGTTTAAATTTGGCTTTATTTCTTCCACTTTGAACCTTAAATGTGATCTTAACGTCTCTGCAGAGCTTCAGCAAATCTCCTCAGAGATACAAATACAGCTCACATTTATCAGATTGGTGATATTGTTCCAAAACAATCTGCAGCAGGAGACGTCACTTCAGACCTGTTATTTGTTTTGCATCATTTGGAGAAACTCAACTCTTTCAGAAATGCACGTGTCTGTTTGTTGTTCGAGCAGTTTCAACATGTTCACACCTGTAAATTTATACTCGTCCTCTCTTTGAAACCTCTTCGTTCACTATTTTGAACATAAGTTGTTGACATCTTTCCACATTGATGCTGAATAAGACAAAAGGTGAATGTGCAGGTAAACAGTCACAGATGTTAGGGAGGGGCCCGGCCTCCTAACGAGCCCCTCATTCAGCTCACCTGTCCTCGTTACCACACCTGTGCTCATCAGCCTGACTAACTTTTAAAAGAGGTTTCTTCCCCTCAGTCAGTGTGTGACACACTAACATCCAACACCTTCAGTTGGTTGTTCTGTGTTTGTGTGAGAGTTTTACTGAGAGTTTGTGTGAGTGTTTTCTTTTAGAAAGGTTTAATCTCAAGAGGAGATCTCTCGTGTTTTTCTTTGTCGGGGAGTTTAAGGCCTTTTTTTGTCGTCTACTTTGTTTGTAGAATCAGAACTAGAACCCAGAGGCCTTTTTATCTTCTTTGTTTAAAGAGGTGGTTTTACTTTGTTTCCTGGTTTCTTCATTTCTGTCAGTCACACCAAAACCTGCAGAAACACAAATAATACATGTAACTCAACAAAGCATTCATTGATAAATAAACCTGAGTCCTCTGAGTCACCAACGCACAAGTCTCAGGCCTCATCCACGCGAAGACAAAACACTTAACAGTTTCCAAAACCATCGTCATAAAGCTGAAGACGTCTCAGAAAATGTGTGCGTCTATATCAAGGGTTCCCAAACTTTTCAGCCTGTGACCCCCAAAATAGCAGCGTAAGAGACTGGTGACCCCCTGCTGTGGTACGACACTAATGGGCCAATCCAAAAACAGACATAAATAAACAAAAAATACCTGAGGATACTTAATTTAACTCATCGGTAGAAAATTTACCAACCAATGTGCACTTTGCTGTGCTCACTGCATAAAACTTTAACAAAGAAATGTGAAAAACAGATAAAAAAAAAACCCATGTTGCTGAAGAAGCAGCTTTAATTCAGCAGGTGTGAAGAACAACACGCGTCCATGTTCCAGTTTCATCAGTGAATCTGTGATCGATCTTGTGGTCTTCTTCAGAAAGCTGTGATTATCCCAACGATCCACACCTGAACTTCATCTTTGTATCCTGGCTCAGCAAACGTGCAACCGATAAATCAGAGACAGTGCAGATAAAGTTTAGTCACGCTGCGACTGCTCAGTTATCCTGGATGTTTTTATCCAACTTATGTGCAAAACTCTTCAGATCTACAGGAGAAACAAACCTTCACACTAATCATCTGCTTTGATTTTCTGCCTCATACAGAAACATTTGTGTCAATAAATCTGTTTTACATCCAGATAAAAACTCCATGCAAGAGCTTTAAGAGGAAAAACTCAACACATACGAGTAAAACACGACTCTTCCCGGCGCTGAGCTTCACCTGCTCTTTAAACTAAAGCAGACAGAATAAAAAAAACACAGGTTTTTATTTCTGTTTTATCTTTAGAGATGTGTTTACACCCTCATCACAGTGATACTCGTGCACATACAGGAGGTTAAATCACTGTTGGAGGAAAGATCAGGCTTTTAAATCTGCATCGTCAGATTTAATTCAGATGAGAAAGTGGAAATAATCCGGTGTCTTCGTTTGTTTCTTATTCTTTTCTTAAACAGTTTTCTGTCTCTTCCTGTCTGAATGTGAGCTCTGAACTTTAGTAAAAGTGTTTTATCACAGTCTTTCTGGGAGGTTGTGACCCTCGTGTTCAGATTTATTTTCGTTTGCGTCTCACAGTCGAACATCCAGCTGCGCTTGTTTCTGTCGCTGCTTCACTTTTCATTTTCCTGCCGTTTCTCTGAAATCACATCCAGATGTTGTCATCGGCTTCCTGTGTCCACTCTTTCCCAGCGAGCGCTGGAACGTGACACTTTCCTCTGGAAAATATAATAAAAGAGGAAAAAAAAGAGGCTGTGTTCAGACGTTTCCTTTCATAAATCCTGACGCAGCTCCCACGGCGTTCGGCGTTTTTCAGCGGACGCGGCGGCGTGGAGGTGAGCGGCCGTAAATCCACCTGAGCCTCGGTGGGTCGGTGTCATGTGACCGCTCTGAGCGTCCTCTCTGCACACGCTCAGATATCAGCGTGTGACCGGCGGTTTGTTAACCAATAAACACCGAGCTCACCTGTCTGCACACCTGAGGATTTACAGCTGAGAGATGAAGATGGCGGACAGCTTCACGACCACGCCACGCCACTTCCTGCTCGTACGAGCCTGGACTCTGAACTCAAAATGTTTCTTCACTTCCTCCTGTTTTAACTCTGTCGGTTTGAAAGCTTCTGATTCAGGTCACTGCAGTTCCAGCTTTGGCCACTAGGACAGAATCACTGTTCAACAAACAGCGTTAAACAACAATATAGTTTCCTCAAGTGCCTCCTTATTGTGCATCTTGAAACAGCCAGACCACATTCTTTCAGAGAGTCCTGTGTTTCAGCTGAAGTTATTTGTGGGGTTTTTTTTGCATCCTGAACAATTTTCCTGTCAGTTGTAGCAGAAATGTCCCTCAGTTCCTTGGATATCTTTTTATATCCCTTTCCTCTTTTATACAGTTGGATTCACTTTTCCTCTGATCCTTTAATCAGGTAAACCGCTGCAGTTCAGACTACACAAACTTAACTGATGCCAAAAATTTCTGAAAACTAATGAGGCAGAAAACAACCTCAAACAACTCTGCCTGAATTTTTGTAATTTGATATTAATTAAATTTTCGTCGAATGATTTGGTGACCCCCCAAAAGTCATCTCGCGACCCTCATTGGGGTCAGGACCCACAGATTTGGCGTATTGTAAGCAGGAAACTTTGTGGCATTTGTGTAGAAATGTCTTTCTTCAGCCCATTTTTCCTCAAGTGCCTCCTTATTGTGCATCTTGAAACAGCCAGACCACATTCTTTCAGAGAGTCCTGTATTTCAGCTGAAAAAAGGCAAAACTGAGGGATAAAAAGTTGACATTTGAGGAAAGGAGTCAAAATTGTGAGAAAAAAGTCAGAATTTGAAGTTAAAAAGTTCAAAATTATGATGTAAAAATGAGGGATATTTTGGGTAAAAGGTCAAAAATTTCGGGTAGTTGAAATCCTGTTTATAAGGTCAAATCTACAAGAAAAATAAAGTCACAAGTATGAAATCAAACTTGAGGTTTTAAGTTGAAAAAATTCCAATTTTGAGAAAGGAAAGTCAAAAGTTTTGGATAAAAGCAGAATCTAAAGATAAAGAAGTTAAACATTTGGGATAATGGAGCTGAAATGTTGAGATAACAGGTCAAAAACATTAGAAAAAATGTCAAAATTCTCAGATAAGATTTAAGAAATCTTGAGATTATGAAATCAAAGTTTGAAGTAGAGGAAATTTTGAGAAAAATGTCCAGAGACCACATTCTTTCAGAGAGTCCTGTATTTCAGCTGAAGTTATTTGTGTGTTTTTCTTTGCATCCAGAACAATTTTCCTGTCAGTTGTAGCTGAAATGTTTGTTGGTCTACCTGACCGTGGTTTGGTTTCAACAGAATCCCTCATTTTCCACTTCTTCATTAGAGTTTGAACTCTGCTTATTGGCATCCTCAGTTCCTTGGATATCTTTTTATATCCCTTTCCTCTTTTATACAGTTGGATTCACTTTTCCTGCAGAAACTTTGACAATTCTTTTTCTTTCCTCATGACTCAGAATCCAGNACCAGCTCTGTGACCCTCCTCTCCTCCTGTAGAAGGAAGTGACATCATCACCCGCTGGATTAAGAGCCGTTAAAAGATGTGGTCCGAGCAGCTTTAGCTCCACAGGCTAATTGTGTCTCTGGTGATGTCTGTGGTTTCTTCCTGCTCTTTAAAATAACGCAGTATGAAGCGCTCTAACTCTGAGGATCTGGTCTCTCAGTGATCCCAGGACCATTAGACCTGATCCAGAGTGAAGTGGACCAGAACTGACCCAGCTCTGAACACAGACGCTATTCATGGACTCATGGATGAGAGTGTGTCACTTTCTCTGTTTTATTGTTGAAGTTCCTTTCTTGAACTGTCACCTGACGACTTGTTCAACCTCTGAGAGAAGAAACCACTTTTGGTCTCTAGGTCTTTTTTTTTTTTTTTTTAAGTCTGAATCCTGGATCAAAAGCAGGTTAAGTCGAGCTTGGGAAGCCTCCAAGTTTTAAATCAAGACTAATAAAGTACAGTTGAGCTCATAAGTTTTTCAGAGAATATGAATAAAAACACAAAAACTTTTCTGTCTCTCATGGTTAGTGGTTGGTGAAGACATTTATGAACAAACAACTGTGTTTCCTCTTTTTAAATCAACAACAGAAACTTCCAGAATGAGCCTGATGAAAAGTTTCCCTCCCCCAGTTCTTAACAGCGTGTATTTCCCCCTTTAACATCAGTGACAGCTTGAAGTCTTTTGTGCTGGTTGTGGATCTCCCAGAAATAAAAGAGTCTACCATTTTGACTGGTAAGAAGAACCGTTTTTCAGAGGTCAAGGACATTTAAGAACGAGACAGAACGTACTTGACGTCCAAACTCTAGAGGGGTCTCACCGAGTTACTATAACTCCAGTCCTCTGACTCTACCGGTGAGGTCTTGCTTCACTTTATTCTGCTGTAGCCAATGGCAGGTCAAAAATGTTGTATTTTCATCTAAAATTTTTCACTTTTTAATTTCAAGAATATGACGTCTTCTCTAAAATATCAACTTTTTATCTCAAATTTGACCTTCAACTAAATTTTTTTTCCCTCAATTTTTTGTCCATAATCTCAAATATTGGTGTTTTCTCAAGGTTTGACTTTTAATCTAAAACTTTGACTTTTTGCTAATTTTGACTTTTATCTCAAGAATTTGAATTTAAAATCTCATAATCCAACTTTATATCTCAGATTTTGACTTAATTGTCCCAAATTTGACCTTTTTGACATAATCGTGTCCAAATTTGTCTTTACCCTCAAAGTTTTTGTATGTGTGCGTGAGTTGGGGAGTTATCCCAAAATTTGGATTTTTTTTTTCACAAAATTTAGAAAATTTATATCAATATTTTTTCTTTCATATAAAAAATTTGGATTTTTTTCCTTCTTTTTTGTTTTTTTTTTCTCCATACTTTCAACTTTTAACTAAAAACTTTGACTTGTCCTTGTGAGACTGAGATGGCCACTCCAGAACCTTCCCTTTCTTCTGCTGTAGCCAATGGCAGGTCCACTTGTCCTTGTGTTTTGGATCATTGTCATGTGTGAACGTCCAAGTACGTCTCATGTGCAGCTTCTGGGCTGATGAGTGCATTCATTTCTAATTATTTAATTTATTTTACAATTAATTCAAATGTGCTGTCAGTGAGTTCTAACGTTTAGAAGATTGTTGCTCGTCTGCTGCTGCAGGTTCATTTCAGTTTCACTTCTTTTTACTTTTCTCTTAATTCAAGGTTAGGCAGAGAAAGTATGGTGGCCTGTGGGGACATATACCTGAAAACAGGTAAAGGCCAAAAGAGAGAGAGTGAGTTTATCAGCCCGAGGCGTTCAGGTGTTTCCAGAGTCAGACTGAACAAAGTTTGAATGAGGTGATAAATGAAGCGTTCAGGAGGAAAAAACTCTGTAAAATCACTGATTCAGACTTTAGAATCTTCACTTTTCTCCTCTGCTGTTTGGTTTTAATGGAAATAAAAGTGATTAGAGACTTTGTGTCAGTGTGACCATATACTAACCCCCCCTCAAAGAGGACCCCCCACCAAAAATACCCAAAGATCCTCAGAGACAACCAAGTAGCTTCATACCCTAAACATTTATTTTAAAAAACTCCTTTACTGTTTGAACATTTTATATTATGGAAACATGAAAAGTATATGGGAGCCTATTTGTGCCTGTTTGATAATTAAAAACAGAAAAGAAAGAAAAACTGTCTTTTGTGGATTTATTTTCTTGCCCATATTAAGTTGGAGTTTTGAGATAAGAGTCAAAGTTTCAACTTTGTATCTGAGAATATCAACTAGTTTTCCTTCATATCTTTGACTTTTTTAATCTCTAAAACAATTTGTTTACCTCATGATTTGACTTAACAGTCAGAAGGAAATTGAATATTTATCTCAATTTGGATTTCTCTTTTGTTTTTTTCTTTTTTTTTTGTTATTTCCCACCTAACGGTAACTTCTTATCTTCAAACTTTGACTCTTTATCTGATCATTTTGACTTTTTCCTCTAAATATTTGGCTCAATTGTCTCAAAATTGAGCTTTTTGTATCAAAAATTTTGACTAATCTGAAAATTTTTCCCTCTTTTCCCTTGTAATCATGATTGTTTTTATTTTAAAATTTTGACTTTTTTTCTCATTTCATCTTGATTGTCTCAAAATTCTGACTCAATCATCTTAGAAATATGACTTCTTTTTCAACATGCTGACTTTTAATCTCAAAATTTCAACTTTAAAACTTTGTCAACTTCCAAAACAGGACTTTTTTTTCTCACAACTTGACTTAATATGGGACAAAAAATATTCTCATTTAACAGGAAGAAATGTGCTTTTAAAATAATGCCTCACCACATACTGAGATAAAATAAATATGTTTATTTCTCTTGTGCAAAACTCTAAATAATGCCTGAAATTCTCTGTTGAAGTATAATTTATGTTGAGTCAGTGTTTAAATGTTGACACGTTGGGTCCAGTTTTGCAGACAGTTTCTGTCTCAGTGCAGCTTTAAATTTATTATAAATATCAATGATCTGAAGAAGAAACTAAGAAGAAGACAACAACATTTAAGGGAGTTTTATAAAACCTCCAAAGACATAATTTTACCACCAAAAAGGAGGAGCATGTCCGGGTAAAGGAGGACGTTTGGTCGCTGACTTCCAGCGGCGTGTGCGACCGCCTCCCTGACGGAGATTTAGAGCGCTTCCCGACGCGGGTGAAGGCGTCATGTGTTTGTTATTAGCAGGTCGGCGGTGGAGCGCGAGCAGAGCGAGGCAGTAAAAGGTGTGAGTGACTGCCGGCTGCAGCGACCACCTGCACTCCTAAATTGGGCAATTAGAGGGCGAAGTGTTTTCTTAGCGGGTAATTCTCCGTAATGAGTTCAACAGTGCAGATCTGCCCGAGGCCCCACCTTCACCCCTCGTAAAGACGGAGGATCGACACGACGCCGCGCTCGGCCTGTCACTCTTTTTAATCTCCGGCTTCAGCAGAAAACACACTCCTCCTCCTCCTCCTCCTCCTCGTTCTCCTCCTGCCTATGATTCATTGACCGGAGCCCCACAGAAGCTGCAGCGGCCCCGGTAAATCCCCCCCTCTTAATTAAGATTTCTCTCACCCCTTCTCCCAGCGCTCCCCCATCCTCGCCCTCAGCCGGCTGAAAACTTCTGCGGCTGACAACAAATCGATGCGTCCGCGGCGTTGGGGCTCAGGTATTGGATTGCAGGTGGGCCCAGGAGGAGCGCCGTCCGGGCCCCCGGCCCCCCCGGCTGCCGCGCCGAGCTGTCCGCTACCGTTAGCCCCCGCCGCAGCCGAGATGTGAAGTCTTTGGCTGCCGGATAAAAATGTCAAGCGCTAATAGGCTCCATTGTGATTAGGAGAGATGGAGTTCACAAATCCTCAGCAGAAAAAGTGTTAGCAGCGATCTTTACAAGGTCTCGGGGTCTGCGGGCCGCGGCCCCTCCCTCCTCTTTTCTTTCCACGGGCCTCGCAGGGAGCGCCGAGCTGCAGCCGCCATAAATAAATAATCGTCTGAACTTTCCGTCAATTAGAAAATAAGAAAAAGTCGACTTGTTGCGAAGCTCCTCGCAGAATATTCATGAGCTGCTTCATTACCCCGGGATGCTCCGGTTTCAGGGATTTGTTTTAACCCCAGTGAAGCTCTCAGGTAGAAACATTATTTACACTCAGAGACCATCCCTCCTCCTCCTCCTCCTCCTCCTCCTCCTCTTCGCTCGCTCGCTCGGCTGCACTTTTTAGTTATTTAGCCTGAAAGTTGAGAGTGAATCCGGGCTGGGAGTCGGACCGCTCAGAGCTGGAAGGGATCAGAACAGAGAGAGAGAGAAACATCATTTATTGAAGAGTCCGACTGTTTTTAATCACCTGGAGAGGCTGCGGCACTCGGAGGGTTCATGAAGGCTCCAGCGTTAGACAACGGGAAAACTGAAGACTCTCAAATATGCAGATTCTTACACTTTAAGACTTCCTTCACCTCCACCTTCGTCGTTGTGGTCGTGGTTGTTATCATCGTGCTCGTCCTGCCGTCGTGGTCGTCCTGCTGTCCCTGGCTCGGCCCGCAGAGTGCCGTTACCGTTTTTATAAACGGGTTAAGAGCTCGCCGGCTGCAGACGGAGACGTTAAAGTCTTTATGGACAGATCTGAGAGAAACAGTCCTCCTCGGCGTCCTGGGAGCGCTAAACAAACGCTCGGACACGAGGACCAGAAGCTGCTGCAGACGGAGGCTGACAAGGACAAAAAGCTACATGATCACTACACTTTTGTATTCACCTCAAAGAAGAAAGATTCTGCTTTCCCATATTTTCTAAACATGAACACGTGCAGATTCTTAAACCTCTACATGTTCAGATCTTCAGGTCATTGATGGGGCCTCAAACACCAAGGTCCCCACCTCTATTGGGCTGGCCAATCAGATAAAACATGAGGTTTGTGCAGCCTTAAAGAGACACCAGCAAAAGACCAGGGGATGAATTACAACCTTAATTCCAGTGAAGTTTGGACACAGTGTAAAACATAAATAATGACAGAAAACAATGATTTATGAATCCTGTTGAACCTATATTCAAGTAAACACACCACAAAGAAAAGATATTTGTTCTTCAAACTGATAATTGTTTTTTTTTCCTGAAAATCTTGTTCAGGTTCATGTTTCCTCTGTTTCCTCCTCTTTCCTTTAACTGGTTCAGTGTTTGTGAACTGAGGAAACTAATTGTTGAAGCTTTGGAGCTGGAATTCTTTCACATTCTTGTTGATGAACAACTTCAGTTGATCAACAGTCCCAAAGTCTCTGTTGTTGTATTTTGTTCTTCATAATGTTCCACACATTTTCAATGGGAGACAGGTCTGGACTGCAGGCAGGTCAGTCTAGTAGCTGCACTCTTCTACTACGGAGTCATGCTGTTGTAACAGGAGCAGAATGTGTCTTGGTTTCATTGTCTTGCTGAAATAATCAGGGACGTCCCTGAAAAAGACAAAGTGTCTTGGATGGCAGCAGATGTTGCTCAAAAAACATGTTTGTGTGTGTTGTTGATGTCTGACTTTGTCTTTGCATGGTAGAGTTTGAACTGTCACTTGTAGATGTAGTGATGAACTGTGTTAACTGACAATGGTTTTCTGAAGTGTTCCTGAGCCCACGTGCTAATATCCTTTACACAATGATGTGGGTTTTTAAATCCATCAAAGCAGAAACAAACTGATAAATTTGGCCCAAAATAAAAATAAACGTGAGTCAGCGTCCGTACCTCAGAAATCCCAGAATCTCCTGAGTCAGCTGAGGCCAGAGAAACTGAGCTGGATTATTAAACTCTGACATGTTTGAGATAAGAAAAGATAAGAAATCTGCACCTGAATCAGCAGCTGAGGAGAGAAAACTGCAGATTTTTCCTCCGTAAACACGAGCACATTCCTTCAGCAGTTTCCTGGAAACACGGAGCTGCTGATAAACCCGAGGCCAGAGAGTGACAGATGCAGTTATTTAGTCTGAAATCTGATTCAGAGAAACGCGGCGTGTGTGTTCGCAGCCGTGAGTGTTGACCTAACCCCCGTAATGATTAGCCGCCGTCATAAATTGCTTACAAATGGTCGTCTTGTTCTGCAGCTTTTCATGACTCTTTCTTTCCCAGATTAGTTTATTACAATAGCATGCGTGTCAGAATCAATGCCTCACATTATTCCTCCCCCTCCTCCCCCTCTCAGTGCAGATGTGAGTCCGAGTCCCAGGTGGATTATTTTCAATCAATACAGCGAGCGCGTCGGTTCTGGAGCCTCTAAATATCCAGGATTGGCTGAGCGGAGAGCGGCGGCCTGACCCGAGCAACGATCCGTTCCATAATCACCTCGGACCGGCGGATTCTTTTACAGCGGCTGGAGTTTCCCTCCCAGGCCGCCGCGCTGCGTTTAATGAATTTCCTGTCTTACGGCCTCAGAAATGTCAACACTCAATCACGCTGTAATTGAATTTCTGCAGCAGTCCAACATTTTTCCTCTTAAAGCAGCACCATTAAAACATTCTTTTGTTTGCACTCTTGGAAAACTTACACGGCTGTGTTTTACTGTTGGCGCTGTTTCATAATGTCTCTAACATCTGTCTCAGAGCGGGGGGGGGTGGAGGTGCAGGATGTTGGTGGAGGTGTTGGACGGATGGAGATCCAGACAAACTGTTTCCAAACATGATCCTAATCTGACTCCACTGATCGCGTCTCATCAGATAATTATTCCTCATCAGAAAAAGCTGCACTCACAAAAACAAAAACGAACAGCTTCAGTCAAATTTCAGCTTTTACATCCTCTGTTTGTCAACTGGCTCCTGAATCCACAGAATTTATCATCCAGAGTTAGTTTCTTCTTATTCCAACATAACAGCAAAGATCAGCTTTAAAAACTAATTAATGCAAACATCAAACTCAGAGATTCAGAAAACATTATATCTGTGTCAGAGACATGTTTGTGCAGTTTGTTTTTGGACAATTTAAGTTTTAAGCTGGGATTACAAGTTTGTTCCTAAACAAAAAACAAACTTTTTCATCAGATTTCTCGAAAAATCTTTGTAACATAACTGTGTTGATGTCGAACTTGGAACCACAGTTATGTGAATGATGTCCCAGAACTATAATGATACGGTGGATTCTGGTACTCAGTTGATGTACAGTTTGTTCTACATAAGTGATTCCCAACCTGTGGGCTGTGGCCCCCTGGTGGGTCGCAAAGGTACTGCAAGTGGACCACCAAATTATTTCCAAAAAGAGCACCAATATTTTTGCTGTTTAAGGATAAAAATATAAATAATGTTTTAAATGTTCTAAAAAAGACTCAGTTATGTTTGGAAATCCACATATTTAAAAAAAGGTGTTACATATCCTCGGTGTTTACGGGTCAAAGGTGGGCCGCAGACATTTTAGAGACTGAATAGTGGGTCTTGAGTTGGGGAAGGTTGGGAACTACTGTTCTAGATTCCTGTTGTTACGTTTATTCTCGAACCACAATGATATTATTTCAACTGAACCAAAAAGAGGATACAGACTGAGCTAAAACTTTAATCACAGTGTTTTACTTCATATTTCTGTTGGTTTGTTCTAGAATCATGTGAATGTAAAGTGTGTTCAAAAATCCCGATAATGATGTGTTTTCTACCAGGACTCCCTCGATGTAGATTCTTTTCTAGAAACTTGTTGATGTTGTTTTTTTTTTCTAGAACCATGTTGATAAAGTTTGTTTTATTTCAGAGTAGTTAAGGGTTTGTTTTTAAATAATTTTAGTTGATGAAGAGTTTTTCAGAATCATATTAATTCTAGAATCATGTCTTTGCTCTTTAACAGTTCTGATAAGGTGAACTCAAAAACCATATGAACACAGGTGTTAATCTAGAATTACGATGACAAAGTTTTTTTTCATAGTCCTGTTTTTAGATTTTCTGTTGATCCCTGTTGTTGTTTCCAGAACCGTGTTGGTTTGTTTCTTCTGGAAACCTAGTGACGAAGTTGGTTTAATGAAGATGCTGATGGAGAGAATGCTCTAGAAACACGGAACTGTTGAAAAAACTTATTTACTACATTGGTGAAACATTCATTCCAGAAACAAGTAGAGGTAATTTGTTTGATTCTAGAGTAATTAAGGGTTTGCTTTAGAACCATCTCAGTCTGGAGATTGTTCTGGAATCGTATTGATGAAGAGTGTTTTATTGATTCTAGAATCGTGTCTTTGCTCTTGAACAGTTCTGATAAGGTGAACTCCAAAACCATATTAACGCAAGTTGTTTCTAGAACTACGATGACAAAGTTTTTTATTATAATCCTGTTTTTAGATTTTCTGTCGATCCCTGTTGTTGTTTCCAGAACAGTGTTGGTTTGTTTTTTCTAGAAACATGGTGATAACATTGGTTTAATTCAGATGCTGATGGAGAGAATGCTCTAGAAACATGTTAATGTTGAGAAAAGTTATTTCCCTACATTGGTGAAATGTTAATCCTAGAACCAAGTAGAGGTAATTTGTTTAATTCTAGAGTAATTAAGGGTTTGCTTTAGAACCATCTCAGTCTGGAGATTTTAGAGTCATTAACTCTAGAATCATGTCTTTGTTCTCGAACAGTTCTGGTAAGATGAACTCCAAAACTATGTAAACGCTTTTTTTTTCTAGAACTACGATGACAAAGTTTCTTTGTTTTGTTTTGTTTTTTTCATAGTCCTGTTTTTAGATTTTCAGTTGATCCCTGTTGTTGTTTCCAGAACAGTGTTGGTTCGTTTCTTCTAGAAACCTAGTGACAAAGTTGGTTTAATGAAGATGCTGATGGAGAGAATGCTCTAGAAACACGGTACTGTTGAAAAAAGTTATTTTACTACATTGGTGAAACGTTAACTCTAGAACCATGTGGTCTTAGTTTGTTGAGTTTGATCCAGAATAAATGTGATGGTGAGTTTTCTGAACAATCATGTTGACAGAGTTTGTTCTAGAGCCGTATCGCTTTAGTTTGTTGTTTCACTTTGCTCACGTTGAGTTTTCCTTAGAAACGTATTGTTGTAGAGTTTGTTCTGGATCTATGTTGAAGTGGAGTCTGTTCTAGAATAATGTTGATGAAGAAAAATCTAGAATCCTGTGAAGTTAGTTTGAAATTGTGTGGGTGTAAAAACGTGATCATAGACAGAAATATGTGTGGTCATGTGGTGATAGTTTGAATTTGCATTTACTCCATACTGACTGTTTTTACCTGCTGACACCTGATTGGTCGATACAGATCGGACGACAGTCAGAATCTAGAATATTCTCTGTCTCCACCTGTGTGAACTTTGATCAGCTGACTCTTTCAGTCGTTTTGTCTCACTCGTCTGAAACAGTCGGGTAAAAAACGTCGCAGTAAAAATCTGAGCGCTGACTTTTATTCACGTCTGTTTTCTTCTTCATGTGTAATTGGCGGCTGGGTGATTCTCAGGGCACGGCGGCGGCGGTGAAGCGGGTGGTGGGGGGGGGGCTTGTCCCTGCTGTGGCCCCCAGTCTCAGAGGACCCCCCCCCCCTGTAAAGACCCTGAACTGTGTGTGAAAACTCTTCTTCTGCTGGTTTGACTCTAACGTCTCTGCTCTGAGTCAACTTTAAACGGTATTTTCACGCCGTGGTTTTGACGCTGAACCTTCTAGAAACTTCCTCCTCCTCACGTGGTCCTGGACTCTTTTCCTGGACGGACTCTGGGCTCGGCTCTTGCTTTCTTTGGCCCCGTTTCGCTCGTATCAACTCAACCCCGTGAAGGGAAATCAATCACGGCGGCGGCGGACTGTAGCTCAACCTCCTCGATAT